>CM050329.1:5257500-5557500 GCA_027405865.1 Salix purpurea | reverse complement strand
TCATTACACATTTTCAAAAATATTAAAAAAAAAAAGAGTCAGGCGGGCCGGACCGAACCGGACCGGTCCGTACGTGGTCAATTACGCCCGTGCCCCTCAGCGTAAATCGTTATTTTGTCTTATTATCAGGGACGAAATCGGTAATACACTGTTCACATCCGGAAAAGACAAAAAAAAATAGGGTGGACGAACTCGCGCGACGCACGGATGAAAAAGCTCGCGTCCACAGTGATTTTAGACACAGTGAACAGTAAATGAACAGTAAATCTCGTATTCTTTTAGTTATTTGTTAATTATATGCAGAATTAAATGTGCGTGTGCACGCGCTCCCATACATGGATGCATGGTGGTAAGAAAAAAAAGATTTACAGAAATAAAACTGATGGGTCTGGGGTTGAACAGCGAGGGGGGTGGTGTTGGTTTTGAAGATAGATTCCCGTCATTTTCACAGAGTAACCCCCTCCATCTTGTTTCGATGCATGCTAATCAGAGAAGTTTGCACGCAAAAACAACAATGATTCGCGAGTTGTCTCTGGAGTTTGAGATGATGTATCGAGCCACTAGCTAGCTAGCTAGTTCTTATTGTTGCTGTCTCGATGGTTTGGAATTTGGATAATTACAAAGAGAGCAAGTGTTTGCATAATTATTCTTGGAAATGTAGAAATGTTTTTGTTTTCCTCACTGAAAATAAGGTTTTTCTTTCATTAAGAAATTTAAGGAGTTAATTTTAAAAATGCTTTTCAAACTAGTTTTTATTTGAAAATACATTAAATTAATATTTCCTTACATATTTCTCAACAAACTTGATATGCTATTTAAATATATATTATTTTAATATATTTTTAGTCAAGAGAATGATGCTATGCAATATCAAATATGGTTATAAACCTTGAATGGTTGCTTTTTTATTTTATTTAACACATTATTAATTGAAAATAATGTCCATTTAACATGTACTGGCGTTACAAACTCTGCCTTCGTACAAGTGTTTGTTACCGGTTTGTGATCACATGTAGCTTTAGAAAATAAGAAGTTGCAAGAAATAATTTAAAATGAAAAAATAATTTTGAAATGCAATGACAAATAAACCAATTTGATGTATAATCATCCGCTTCTCCTGTCTATTAATTTGATGTTTTGGTGGGATAACTTTTGGATTTTTTAAGGTTGGGGTGTATATAAAATTAGTCAATACATGATGATTGGTTAATTGTTCATGCATAATATGTCAACCATTAGCATGCAGGAAAAGATCAAATATTTACACAGCATATCCATTTATTATTTAAAAATATTTTTCAAACAAAAAATATTATAAAAAACAATCAAATTACAAATACAAACCAGGTCTCACGGGTGAGATTTTCCCCTCGTTGACCTGGCCACGCAAATAGCCATCCCCCGTCCTCGAAGAGAACCAGGAGTACATTTGTGGTGGAATGATAGGATAATTATTGATTTAGAAAATAAGTACGGAGGGCGGAGGAAAGAGGTGACATTTTAGAAGATTCTGTCGAATATTTGAGTAAATGACCGTGGAGAATTTTTATTTATTTATTTATTTATCTATTGGGGGGTGACAAGTCTGGAGGACTGGTAGTTCTGCTTCTGCGAGCTGATTGGAGAATGGGAATCATTGGCTTAGTCACAGTGGGTCCCAATCACAATAAAAGAAATGGAAAAATAATAATTCATTCAGAGGCTGAGATGGGACTGGCCAAAATGAATATAATAAATGCCCGTTGAAATTGTCTCCCCCGTCATTTCTGATTTACCCTCACACAGCTGTCTTTTCACCAGGCACCGTACAGTGTTCTTCAGCCTGTTAGCATGAAGCTTTGCTGCTTCGTTTCAATTTATGGCTACAAACGTTGTTGTTTATATATTAATTTTCACATAGCAATCGGGTTCTCTAATAATTAATGGGGGGGGGGGGGCATATTATCAGAAATTAATTAGAAATTAGAGCATAAAACCTAATAAATCTCCATCCATAAATCACAGCACAATGGGATAAAATCTCATTACAGAACAAAAAGATCTTACAATAAATTCAATTTTGTTTTAATAGAAAAAAATTGGATTGGAAACAAGTCAGATGAACCTTAACTCCATCGGGTGAGATTATAATTATTAGTTTTGGGCCTTCACACTCGAGTATCCCAGAGAGATTTTCCTAGAAAAAACAAACACATGTTTTGAGAAAATTGAGATTTCTATGTGGGGATTTTGAGAGGCCTCGGTATATAAGGCCAACTTAGTTTAATTATTGTGATATTTAATAATTCAGGATTAATTTTTGCTCGCATCCATGGTGGGGATCTATGAGATGAATTATGAAAAATAAAATAAAAAAAGTAAGAAGAAAACTCTGCCTTTTCTATAGGAAGAGAGAAGCTACCTTGATTATGCTCTTCAATAGCCACGGTTAAAGATTGCATTTCAAAAGTGTTTTTGAAAAATATTGAAGAATTTTTATTTTATCTCTTGTTTTAAATTGATTTTTGTATGTTTTTATATCATTTTAACACGTTGATGTCAAAAATTATTTAAAAATAATAATAATAATAAAATCATCACTTTACTGTATTTTTAAATGAAAAACAACTTTTATCACACTTTCAAATATAAATATTTAGACTTAGAATGATAGATAAAGAAAAAATCTCTGTATAACTTTTAAGGTTCATCTCCGATAGACTGTTGATCTATTTATTTTTTTATCGTAATCACTCGATAGATTTTGTCATGAATAACTTAATCATTTTATCAGCTTAAACTAACAAGTAGGATCAAATTGAGAATCCACTAAGAGACCCAAAGGTTCTAACGAGTCTTTGCGATTTGGACACAACTGGGAGATGACACACGCTGCGAGGAATAGAGAAGCAGCGATATAATATAAAAACATGGAGATGCTCGCAGATTCTCTGCGGCAAGTGCAGCAGTTGGGAAGCAAGCTTCATTAAATGGACAACATGGCAGGGCATATATATATATATATATATATATATATATAACGATGAATCTCTTCCGCTCAATTTGCCCACTTGCAGGACAGGATTAATTCCGGATGCTTTCTGTAGAATCTTTATTGTTCCTTGCACTCGCCATACCACTCGTGCGTATAACTCTCTTCTGCACTCCATTCTCTTAGCTCTGACCACCTTCTTTCATTTCCTTTAATTTTCTTGCAGTATATACATATACATATACATATGTATACACACACATATATATATATATGCTATTAAACAGATGGAATGACATTTGATTCGACTTTATATTGTTGAATGATCTCTGCATTAATTGACCTCCTTTCTTTAATCCCAGTGGTTGGATTTGATCAATTTGAACAGCATTCAAGTTTCCACCGCGATATCTTGAGCTCAGACAGTACTGCATTCTCTTGCTCATATATACAAGCTGGCACCGTAAACTCGTTCATAAATCACCTGTTTAATTATTTATATTGCTTTGAATTCATGCTAGCGCCATCTATTTTGCCGAGGATAGGGAACAGACGGCACGAGAATCTGCAAGAAATACAAGGAAAACAACAAAAACTTCTCTTACAACTCACTTATAGTGAAAGTTACCCAGCTTATTACGTCTAGCAGGACCCCAAACTTGTATTTTAGTCGAATACACGATACTCCCCACTTGACCAAGTTGCCATGTGTCTGCATCATCCCCTTAACGGGTTCTTTTTATAAAAACAAAACATCAAGTTTTATTTTTATTTTTATTTTTATTTTTATTTAATTTAAAATTATCTCGATATGCTAATATTAACAAAAATATCGTTCTCAATGCAAAAATAATTTTAAGACGCCAAGCTACTTCTCATCACTGTTTATTTATCCTCGATCGCGCGGGAATCTTGATATTCCTAGAGCTGATTGAGAGCAAGAATTTAAGATTTTTCTTGTTAGATAATAATATAAATCATATTCTGGGATCTTACCTATAAATTTAAGTTCTTAGGTAAAATGGTTCCTTAACATGGTATCAGAGCCTTGTTGACCTAGCGGTCACGAGTTCGAATCTCATCACTTTCATTCTATTTGATAAAAATCAAGAACAAGATACTGTGAGTTTGTGCAAGTTTCAAGCCCAAAGAGTTTTTACTTGAAGGGAGTGTTAGAGAATAATATAAATCATATTCTAGAGTCTCACCTATAAATTTAAGCCTTAAAATGAAAAATACCTCCTCCCCTGTCAACACTCAACATATATATTATAAAATTCCAGTACGTCAGAAAAGGTCAGTGCCCACTTCCCTGTAATTATTAGACCGGAGAACTCTGGAAATTATGTTCCAGACAGATCCATACACTCAGTGATGCCAATCATCGTTGAGGTGTAAGAATTCCATGTGTTCTTCTTACAGCACCCTTTTTTAATCACGCTAAACTACACTCTCACGAGCGATTCAGTCGTTAGATAACAGCCAAAATGTTCTGGGCCTGTGAATTTGGAGGCACAAGCAATTCATATCCACATAGCATTTGTACAATCCTCCAAAAAAAACACACAGAGAAAAAAACTTTATTTTGTTCCTTTTTTTTTTCCAAAAAGCCAAACAATGATGAAGATGCAGGTGATGTTAATGTTAAGGCCTCATTGGTCCCACAAATCACCATCGCTTATAACTTTTGGCCCATGCCCTGAAATTGCAAGCTTTGCCGTAAATGAATTGTTTTGAATTGTGTTTGAAGTTGTTTTAATAAATGTTTTTTTTTTTTGGTTTAAAAATGAATTCAAGTGATATTTTGTATTTTTGAAAAATTATTTTAGATATTAGTACATGAAATAAAAAAAATTTAAAAAAAAACAATTTTGAAATGTATCGAGAAACACCCGGAATTAATTTGTCCTGTCTTGGGGATAGCAACTCTTGGCGCCCTTTGTATCTTCCAAAAGCTCTTTCCACCAATCCCCGCTTCACAAGTGCCCTTATGAATTTATCAACTGCCACTATGAATCTTCATGAATGGTTGGTAAGTAATGATTCGTCCTGGTTATAGCAAATCACTGGTTATAGCAAATCACTGGTTATAGCAAATCACTGGTTATAGGACCCGGGTTTGTCGCAAATCTGATGAAGAAATTTCATAAAATAAATAAATATGTAAGCTTTTTAAATTATTTTTATTGAAAAAGTTATGATTAAAAATCGAAAAGCCTGTGAGAATTATTTGAGTAAAAAAAATGCAAAAATAAATGTTAACGTATCCACTCAATTTGTCTAGTTGCATTTCGAATAAGTTTTTTTCAACGTAATTATTTTTAATATTCATGTGTTATAAACATTTTCTTTTATATCAAATAAAGATGTGCATGTTGACACTCTATTAATCTTACGAAAAATAAATAGATCAAGACACCATGTCTCATATGACAGCATGTCCATGCAAAATGAAAATACCAATCAACGACAAGTTAAAGAAATGTTAGCATTAAGATACAATAATAAAAGATTTTTTATTTACTTCAATTATATTCTCGTTGAAAACATGAAAAAGTCAACCATGAACCACACAAAAATACCCTGCGTATTGATAATTTTGCCAGTTTCAGATAATCTAAAATGGAACTTTAATTATTAATTGCTTTCGGCTATAACAATAGATTTAATCCAAAATGCAACTATAAAATGCTTGTTTCAAGAGATCAATAATAATCGCTAAAATTCAATTCAACTTAATATTACGTGATGATGTTAAAATTATTTTTAAAAATATAAAAAAATATTTTTTATATAAAAAAAATATTTTTTTAAAAAAGGAATTATGACTCCCCACACCTTTAGATGAGGTGGGCCATTTTCGAGGAATTAGGTATAGGTGGGTGTAATGTACGTGCAATGATTAGGAGGTAAGTTTTTGGTTTCCAATGCCTCAACGTGTGGTTGCAAATTTGTGGATTTCTCAAAACAAAATACTGTCGCTTCAAAAACAAAATTACTAGGGTCCCATTTTGTCCATTGAAGTGACCCATCTCGCTTAGGGTACCCTATATGCTTGTCCAATAGCAGCGAGGGGCTGTCATTCTGGTCCCACAGCAGGAGAATGACAATTTAGGAGCCTGTCCGCTCGTGAAAAATTAAGATACTGTTGGGTAGTGTGGTTGTGTAGTTTTTAAAAGTGTTTTTCGTACCGAAATGTATTAAAATGATATTTTTTTATTTTTTAAAAATTATTTTTAACATCAGCACATTAAATTAATCTAAAAATATCAAAATATATTCTTTTAAAATACAAAAAAAAAATGAAAATTTCAGCAGGTTAAATCGCATAGCCAAACAGGCTCTTGAAATCATAGAAAACTTGGCCGGTCTGGAAAAAGGTTCAGTGCTTGCATTATTCTGGCTTGGCGGGTGTATCTCTAGCTGCATTTCTGGAGGGCAGATACTACACAGAGCTCACTCATTATATCTCTCTGTCCCTCTGGCCACTGTTGAAATCTAAAAGTGTGTTTGATAATGCATTTTAGAAATATTTTTGAAAAGAAAAAAAAGTTTTATTTTAAAAAAATTAGTATTTTTAGATAATTTTCATATTTTGATATCAAAAATATTTTTTAAAAGATAAAATAAAATATCATTTTAATACATTTCTAAATAAAAAAAATATTTTCAAAAATAAATAATGTTTTTCATTACATTTTGCTTTGTTTCCTGTGCTCAACAAAGAAATAAATAAGAGATTTTACAAATACTTATTAATAGTAAAGGCCAGAAAGGGTCCCATCTATTGTCCAAATTAAAATATTTTACAAAAATGATTGGATTATTTCTTACCACTGAAACAATCACTAATAATGAAGCAGGTGAAAATTATTTGTTTTATTTTCCGGGTAAAAACGAGATCGGAATTGCTCTTAGTAAAGGAGGGTGGACCGTAGCCCAGTAGCCAAAACTAAAAAAAAAAAAAAAACTTTCATTCGTTTGAATGCGGGTGGCTTGGATTTTGACGGAAAGCCCATTATAAGGTCTTATTTGGGCCCGGCCTTTTCTCAGGTAAACAGATATTTAGCCCGGACTACAAGCATGACTGGGGAGCCCAAGCCTAAACATCGTGTAACTAAAACACTGGATGGCTTAATAAATTAATTGATTAGAAATTAAAAATAGCATCCCAATATCTAAGCAGAATTCAAATAATAGTAGAGATATTCGAGGAGAATTTCTTATCTTGAAGTTTTATTATATTCAAAGCGATATGCTTTTTTTCTTTGGATTTAAAATTCCCATTAAACAACAAACCTTAGCTACCTGTACTTTTTTACTTTTTTTAACTTACAAGATCTTTGTTTTCTTGAATTTGATTCAGACTTGTTTTTTAGAATTCTAAAATTTCCTTACCCTGTTCAGTTTTAGAATATACTAGTTAAATTGTCCGCACTACATTGCAGACTGAGTAAATAATTTTTAGAACTATTGAGATTTAAACAATTAATATGATTTGCTAGTTCAAAATAAAATATAATATTCATACATGCAAATTTGATATAATAAAACAGATCAACACACTTTATTATAACAACAACAACATAAAAAATATTGAAGTCTTAACATCTAAAATTATTATTATTATTATTATTATTGCCAAAAACAATAAAAATTATTAAATTACTCTAAGAAAAAAAACTTAAAAAAATAACAAAAGAGTACATAAGAACAAAAACTAAAACTATTATTATTATTATTATTATTATTATTATTATTATTATTATTATTATTATTATTATTATTATTATTATTGTGTTAATAATGAAAAAACAAAATTAAATCAAAGACTAAAAAAAGTCTAAGAACTTTAACATAAGAGTAAACAAAAAATAAAATAAATGATAAAACAAAAATAAAAATGATTACCTGAGAAAAAATTTCTTGACTTTAAAATAATAAAAGAAACTATTAAAAAACACTAATAGAAAGAACAAAGAGAGAGAGAAACTGAAATATCAATTTTCAAATTATCACAAACACAAACTAAATTTTAAAAACAAAATCTTTCAGAAAAATATCACCTCAATAAATAAGAAAATAATAAAAACTAAAAACTAAAGTTAAAAGCACACATATATAAACATGGAAAAAAATAAGATTTATTTCATAAATATAAAAAAATAAGGGAATCAAAAGTATAAGGGCCAAAATTAGTACCAAATATATTATCAATTTCAATCAAATGATAAAATTGAAAAAATCAAAACCTTTGTACCAGTTATATTAAGGGATTTAAAATCAATATAGAAATTAAAATAATGAGGACTAAATTGAAACTTAAATATATACTCAATTTCAATTGAAGGACCCAATTAAAACAAATTAATAATTATATAACAAAAATCATGATCATGCAAAACAATTAAAAGTTCAGGGACTAGAATGAAACCATCATAGAATCAGGATTTGCCTTGTACTTTAGCATTTAAGAGACAGAAAGGAGAAAACAACTTTCAACCGATCACCTTTGGCCACGACGCGCCATGAGAAAGTGAACATGGCAGCTCATCGGGTGAGACGCAAGACGGACATTTTTCGACACTGAAAACCGCCGCAAACGCCACCTAAAACGGATGTGAGGTCGAATACTATGGCACACACGCACACAGTATTTGATAGATAATAATAAAAATATGGCCAGTTACCATAACATCTCTATAGCTAAATCTTCAATTACCAGAACATTTCCCGACACCGAAAGCCGCCGCATGCGCCACCCGAAGCGGACACGAGGTCGAATACTGTGGTACACTCGCGCACAATATTTGACAGATAATAATAAAAATATGGTCAATTACCATAACATCTCTACAACTAAATCTTCAATTTTGTCTTATTAGAAGACTAATTAGTATTTAACCATTTTCAAAAAAAATGTAAAATTTCCGTGGTACCCCTTTCGGCTAGAATTGTTTTTTATCTTATTTGGGAACAAATTAATATTTAGTCATTTTAAAAAAATATATAAAATTCTCGTGGAGCTCCCCCCGGCACCAACGATTTTTTGTCTTTTCGAGGGATAAAATAATTTTTTTACTTTTCAAAAAATATAAAAAATAAATAAACCGCTAAACTGACCTGAAAACCAACCCAATCCAAAAATATATTATTATAATCTATAGTATTTTGTCTCATGGTCTACAATGAATGCCTGATTTCTTTTTTGTTATTATTATAATATATATATACTTTTTATCTTTTTTTGCAAGTCAAAGTTCCTATTTATAATCTTCTTCGTATAGGGAGGAATGACTTGGCTCCCCATACATGTGGTATGCAACGGCTTTTCAACCATAGCTATATTGAAAAAGCTTCGAAATAACCGATTTATCCCCGCCCTTTCAACAACTATTCTGAATAGTTGAAAAATCTTTTTGAGTTATGAAGTGTTTTTCGAAGTTTTTTTTTATATATATAAATACATTAAAAAAATTATTAAAACTTTAGACCCGCATGAATTCTATACAAATTTATTATTTTATCTAAATTTATAGTATAATAAAAAAAATCATACTCTTAATATTATTGTTTTGTGTTAAAAAAATATGGTTCAAACTATGACAAAGTTCATGGCTAGTGTATATATATATAGAGAGAGAGAGACATTAATTTTCTACACTGCATCCTGTATATGTATAAACACTCTATCCAACAGAGAGAACAAGAAAACAATTATTCATTGATGTTTTTAGCAGCCAAACACAACGATGTACCAATACAGATGTAAGAATAAATTAAAGGTACTCTTTTTAAAGGGTTCTAAGTTCTGACCACTCTCTCGTACAGGGTTCGATCTTCAATGTCCAGCTTTTGTTCATATTCTGTCGGTACGAATCATTGATGTTATTAGGTTGACATTTATTTAAATGTTATTAAGTTGATGAATGATCATTTAATAAAGTCGTGGAAATTTGCAGTCCATTCGATAGGAGACATTATTTTGCTATAAGGTTAGCCGACGGACCAAGTTTTTTATAATGATTGTCGGTTAATTAATTTCCTCTAGATGAGTTGTTATTTCTGTATTAAATTCTGTAACCTAGTTTCATTTGAACCCAATCAGTCTCTTTGACTTTTTCTTTATCTTGGTGATTATTCTTCGCTGTTTATTTTGAAAGAGAACATTACCAATCAATCCGGAAATTTATTTTGAAAGATATAACAAGAAAAAAAAACAGTATTTTTAAAGATTTTAAATTTCTTTGTGAAATTCTATTCAATACTTGTAAGGACGAAGAATTTAGAATAAAAACTTAAAGAATAAAGTAAAATAAATTATGCCCTTTTAATGAATATTAATAAAAATATTAAAAGATTTGAAAGAAAATTACTTGTTTTGCACTCTCCTTATCAACAATGAAGCATGTTCGCCCTCCCTCTTTTTTTGTTTTTTACTCTTACCATTCAATTCCAACATGGTGTTTGACATTACCTTCTAAATTAATTTTTTTTTTTAGTTTTAAACTACTTTTTATGTGTGTTTTTTGACTGTGTTGATGTGCTGATATTAAGAATGATTTTAAAAAAATAAATAAACATGATTTTAATGCATTTCCAGGTAAAAAACATTTTGAAAAATAATCTTTTTTCATACTCCTAAACATGTACTTAACTAATTTTGAGTTATTTTTTATAATTTATTTTAGTTTGTTTTCTATAAAATTATCATAATCTCAAATAAATACTCTAATATTTCATTGATATTTGATTTTGCAACGTCAGTTTTTGTTATCATATATTTAAGTACAAAATATTAAAAAACAATTATAGAATCTAGTGAATGTCATGAAAGAAATCGTAAGTTTAATTGGTTAGAGCAAGTTCAATGAGAGAGCCATCCTAGTAGGCAAAGCTAAGTTTTTGTCATTTTAGTTATTTTTGTTCTTTTTTAGGTCTCTAACGGGGAACTATCTTGGTAGCCAAAATGACTTTTTTTTAGCTGCTAAGTCATCCCTATAAATTTTGGAAAATAGTGAGGTTTTTTTTATGTGGGGGGTCGTGAATTTTTGAACCCTAAATTCCTCTTGGATATATATATATATATTGAAAATGTTGTAACTATATCGAAAATATTTATTTATTTTTTTATTCAAAAATACCTCAGCAAGAGAGTAAAAAATTATATACAAAATTAATAATTATATTATTAGAGGGTTTTTTAAAAGCAATTATTTAATTATATAACTTACTCCTATTAATTGTATATTTAATTGCATAATTAAATTATATTCAAAATAATTGCATTATATTTAAAATGATATATAAGAAATGACTTTTCTAAATGACTTTTATCATTAGAGTAGACAAACAAAAAAACTATATTTATACTATTCAAAAAACTATTTTAGAGATTTAGCTCTTTAAAATAACTTTTACCATTTGACTTGTTCTTGATCTAGAATGCCCAAATCAATTTAAAATATTGTTATCTTAATATTAAAATAAATAAATATAATAATGAGTTTCCCTTTAAAACCAAATCATATTTTTAGTAGTTATTATAATTATATCATGTCAAAATAACTCCTCTAAATCTGATAAGAAATTATGTTGGAAAGTTTCAATATTGACTTGTCAAATTCAATAATAAAAATAAAACTATATATATACTACTTGCCACCGGACTATCATTTAAACCATTACTTGCCATTAACGTGTTGAGCACCATCCCACCAAAACCATTGACGACATCACCAACTCTAGTAAGCGCTCGTCTGACATTTTATTTGAGTTTTTTTTTTTTTTTTTTATAGTCTTTTTTATTTATTTAAAAATATATTAAAATAATATTTTTATTTTTTAAGAATTATTTTGACATTATTATATAAAAATAATCTAAAAATACTAAAAAAAATAATTTAATGTAAAAAATAAAAATACATATTTTTATTTTTTTTCTAAAACACCTTTGAAATACAATGTCAAACAAAACTTAAATGATATAATTAACCATCTAGTAGATGATGTAGTGGTAAGAGTATGAAACTAAGGGCCTGTTTGGTATAGCGGTAGCGGTTGAAAAAATGGAGTTTTCAACCGTGGTTCAAAAAAAGCAGTTAAGTGTTTGGTTGAAACTGTGGTTGAGTTGAAGGTTAAAGAAAAAGGAGTTTTGGTGTTTGGTTTCCAAACTTTCCAAACTGCTTTTAACTTGTGAAATTACTTAAAAGGGTATATATATATATATATATATATACAACTTTTTTAAATATTGTAAATTTAATAATGATAATAATATTATGAAATTAATAATTCATGAAAAAACAAATATTATTTTTTATTCTCCCATCAAACTATTTGCAATTTCATCACGAACATATATTTTCCTTCCATTAAGACTGATCTGTATCTACACATTTTTTAAAAAAATATATATTTTGAAATTTTTGGTGGGCCGAGGACAGCCCAACCAAATTGGGCCTAAGCCCAACTTTGCTGGACTTGGGCTGGGCCAAGTGCAGCCCAGCCCAAGCCCAGCTGCTTCTTTCTCAAACAGGCAAAACGGTGCGCTGCACTGTGCGTCTTCTTCGCGACAGTGCAGCGCACGTAATTAACGTTAATAGTGCCTTCCGACCGGCCACGACGAGAGCTTCAACGGAGGATACCTACGGGTAGAGGAGTCCGAGGTGGTTTTTCCTGTGGTGGTGGCGTCTGAAATGGTGGCCTGTGGTGGCCGGAAACAGCCTTCGAAGGTGGTGGTACTGTTCACCGACCACGACGAGAGCTTAAACGGAGGATACCGACGGGCAGAGGAGGCCGAGGTGGTTCTTCCTGTGGTGGTTTCATCGTAAATGGTGGCCTGTGGTGGCCGGAGTCAGCGTTGGAAGCTCCGGCCACCATGTCTGTTTTGTGGGCAAAGAGAGAGAGAGAGAGAGAGCCATGCACAGGGTTTTGCATGTAATTTTTGCACAGTTTTGCATTCTCAAATTTTTGCATGAAAACGGAGATACAAAAAAATGAAACGCGATGGCAAAAGCTGCTATTCCCAGCTTATCGGAAACCAGGGTTTTGATCAATTTTTTGGTGGGCCCCACATGCTTTTAAATGGCGTTTTGATGTTACCAAACACTAAAATTGATCAAAACCTTCATCCCAAACGCAAACGGCAAACGCATTGGTGCGCCAAACGAGTGCTAAAAAGGTTTGCTCCACATGTGATCTCAAATTCAAGTCATGAAGTTGTTAATATGATAACTATTAGAGATTTATATGGTCATTAATTTTAGACTCCATGGATTAGTCGATGTACACACAAAATGAGGACATCTATGTAAATAAAATAAAAAAAAAATAACATAACTAAAGCTTTTTTTTTTACCAGCATTGCTACTATACATCACCTCCATTTCTATAAACATTAGTTTTAACATTTTTTATTTTCTTGAATCCACTGGAGGCGAGCTCTGTCCATCTCTTCCCATCTAACCCCCATACCCACAGTGTTTGCAAAATGGAGTGGTCATCATCGATCCCATAACACGAAACACAAACATTAACAGTGAAGTGGGCGTGTTATTCTTGCACGACCTCAAATAATTCCCATTAAAATAAAGCTAAACTGAAAATAAAATAAAAAAATAAACTGGCGAAGCCTTTGTTTATTTAGAACAGGCTTTTGCTTTTGGCTGTTTTTTTATTTATTTAACTCCACCCTTCACTCAGCCATATGTTTTCCATGGGCCATCAAGGAGGAGCTTCCTCTCTCTTGTCCAATTTATTATCCACTTCTATTCTTATCATGATATCTTGTTTATTTTTTTATTTTAAATTAAAATTTTGATAGTTTTAAATTATTTTCATATGATAATGTCAAAAATATATTTTTTTAAAATAAAAAAATATCATTTGAATATATATATTAACAAAAATCACATTCAAAACAACCTTAACTACATTCTAAATCACGAAATACAGAGTTTTCATGCTCAAGACAGTTCTTAAAATCTTTAGTTACAAGATGGTGACAGCTTCTCAACAACAGTCCAATCCAAGAACAACATCCCCGTAGATGGAGCCACACATACGATGGAATATTGGACAACTCATTCATGGTATAATTCTTGCTTGGCCAGTGGCCACAGATAATTCCCATTAAAATAAAGCTAAACCGAGAGAGAAATAAATAGAAAAAAGATTCGAAGAAAGAAAGGCAAGGATAGCATGGAAAGACCTAATCTCCAACCAGAACCGAACCCCCACCCCATGCGAAATTAATATTGAACCGCGACACTGATCAAACCCTTCACCTACACACCGCATCTTTCTCAATCAATCACTCCCATTTGACCTCTGCTCCTCTCTCGCACGCACCATGGAACAAAGATGAAGGATCTATGCTCACTCTATCCGGGCGAGGAAGATGGAAGAAAGAAACTCTCGTTTTATGATCCAAAATAATCGACAGATTAGATAGTGTTATTGAATAGGAGATTAGATTATAGATTGAGACCTGGAGAGTAGTGTCACGTGATCATCGTATTTACCCTCCTGCAAATCGTTTATATCGATTTTTAATTGATTTTTGTTTTACTATAAAGTATAAACCACCAAGATTCAATCTTGACCGTTGAAATGGGCTGGCAGTTTATCAAACCTGTCATGGAAAAAAAACAGGGGAGAACGGAGAGTGGAGGAGGGTAGATGGACCTAAAATAAATAGGGAGGAAGGGAGGGAGACAGGTATGGTGAGTGGAAGGGCAGGCACCACGTGCCGGGTAGCAATAAAAGCCGTTACACCTTATGAAGGTCCACCTCCTAACTCATACCTACCCTCCTCTAAATTTCCTCATCTAATTAATAAATAAACTATTTCTTTTTTTATAAAAAAAACGGGTCTGATGTCACCTAACAATATAAAAACATGACAGCATTTCATATCCCGCGAACTGGAACACAAAATCACATTTTCTCTCCGTCTCACTCTCTCGCTCTAATCTCACACTTTGATGCTTTAATCGAGTTGAATTTGATCCCAGCTTCTCAGATTCCAGCAGGTTCGTTTCCATCCTTCTTTTGTTCTGGTTCACTTGAAATGTCAACATGGTGAGGCTTAATGGGTGGTTTTGTTTGATGTGTGAATTCGAGGGACTCTGATTTATCTACCTTTTTTGTGGGTTTAAAGAGTGTTTTTTTTAAGCAAAACCTCTTGTCTGCCTGTTATCACTGTCTCAAAGATCTTGCATCCGTGAATGTGATGCGCTCTACTATTAGGCCGTGTTTGGTTGCTTATAGCTAGAATTGGAACATGATGGGAACTGAGGTTCTGTTCTAGTTAATTGTCTGAACGCGAGCAGGTGTTCATGATGTCACGGAATGAAACAGTCTTACTCTCTGATTGCGCTGTTTAGTTCTTGTGTTCATATTCACTTTGTTTCTTCATGTTTGTCAACTGCTGTTGATTCAATTCGAAGAGAACCATCTAGAGTAGATAAATTTTTGAAGAGATGATACTGTCAATTCCATGAGCTATATAGGTAACATATTGTTTTTCTGGTGCAGCATGTCAGAAGCACAAAGGAGACCGCCTATAACCTTGGGTATTGGGGGCATGGGGCGAGGGAATGGGTACCTAAATGGTATAGCTTCATTAAGGAGCCCTGCTACAATATCCCTAGTGGATCAATTCTGCCATGCCCTTGGAGGAAATAAGCCAATACATAGTATTTTAATTGCAAACAATGGAATGGCAGCTGTCAAGTTTATACGTAGCGTTAGAACATGGGCGTATGAAACATTTGGTACGGATAAAGCTATCCTGCTGGTGGCTATGGCTACTCCAGAAGATATGAGAATCAATGCAGAACATATCAGAATAGCTGATCAGTTTGTGGAAGTTCCTGGTGGAACAAACAATAATAACTATGCCAATGTGCAGCTCATTGTAGAGGTGTGTACTCTGAACTCAATCTGGTTTTGTGCATTCAGGTTATTTTGTTGCTTCAGTTAAAAGTAGAAAAAAGCACTAGAGGGCAACTGAATCGGCATTCATGTTATATTGGTGTGTTTAGTATGGCAGCGGCTGTTAGGTCATCTATTTTGAGAAGAAGCTTTGTGTAATTTTCAGTTTCTTTGACTGAAATCATTGAAGTCTGCTTTTAATTGGATAGAAAGGTGAACTTTATTAGTCAATGAATTGTACAATAGAGGTGAAATGAGGTGTGAAATACAATTTCGCAAAGTCTCTCTTCCTTCTTCAAGTATCTCAGAACATCAAGAAGATCTATCTGCAATTATGGAATTTGCTCTTATTCTTACTTAGCTATCCTTTTATCCTTTCTAGTTCTGGTTTGTTTAAAATTATCAGTTTGTTAATAAATAAATTGAGTTCTTTTTTCACTTGTTTTTTTTTTTTTTTTTTTTTACAAATTGTAATTTGCACTTGCCAGATGGCAGAGATAACTCATGTAGATGCAGTTTGGCCTGGTTGGGGTCATGCTTCTGAGAACCCTGAGCTTCCAGATGCACTGAATGCAAAGGGGATTGTATTTCTCGGCCCCCCTGCTACATCAATGGCAGCACTGGGAGATAAGATTGGTTCATCTTTGATTGCTCAAGCAGCAGATGTTCCTACCCTACCATGGAGTGGTTCTCATGTAATTATCTCTTGCAAGACGTAGTGTGATTTTTTTTCCCGGGCTATTCCATGTCTAAGATACTCCAACTCTGTTTTGCAGGTGAAACTCTCTCCACAAAGTTGCTTGGTTACTATCCCAGATGAGATATATAGGGAAGCATGTGTATATACAACAGAGGAAGCAATCGCTAGCTGTCAAGTTGTTGGTTACCCTGCGATGATAAAGGCATCATGGGGTGGTGGTGGTAAAGGCATAAGAAAGGTATGCTTCATGCATGGTTGTATCGTGATTTCTGATTTAGAATGGTTCGCTTATGGAATATATTATTCCAACTTTCCCTGTGTATCGTTCATACTTCTCAGTTGTTAAAAAGCACGACTACTCGTGTTACCTATTAATCTCTTGGAATAGACACTGCGATGTGTTATGTATATCACTTATTGAACTAGCTCGAAAATTTTCTAGGTTCATAATGATGATGAAGTCAGGGCACTGTTCAAGCAAGTTCAGGGTGAAGTCCCAGGTTCACCTATATTTATTATGAAGGTTGCTTCTCAGGTTAGATTATCCACCACCATCGAATTTGAACAGATTCCTTTCATACTGTTATTACAAAGATCTTATTCTGATGATGCACTTCGAATTTGTTTCTTAGAGTCGACATTTAGAAGTCCAGTTACTTTGTGATCAATATGGAAACGTAGCAGCATTGCATAGCCGTGATTGCAGCATTCAGAGGCGGCACCAGAAAGTAGGCTCCTTCATTAGATGTAACCTTAAATTTTGCCTACGTAATGGTCTGTTTGGTTTCTTATTTTTGTCATCATCATCATCATAAAATACAATGTAACAGCCATATCATCTTCTCCAAGGAGTTTGTCTTCTAAGATCTGACAGTGTGGCATGCTGATGCTTTTAAATAGATAATTGAGGAGGGTCCAATTACTGTTGCACCACTGGACACGGTCAAAAAATTAGAACAGGCAGCAAGAAGGTTAGCAAAATGTGTGAATTATGTGGGAGCAGCCACCGTGGAGTATTTGTATAGCATGGACACCGGCGAGTATTACTTCTTAGAACTCAACCCTCGGTTACAGGTATGCATATTTTTAAGACCTGAGTTTAGGCTTTTGTCACCCTCACTAACTGTCATTTCACGTTGTCATTTTTCATTCTTGTTGGATTTTTCTGGTGCGTTAAGATGTTTTAATCCAAGAATGCATTTGATGAGTATATGGAAGCATATGAAGCTAGCTGGTAGCCAGGAAACTTTGAAAAGTTTTCCTTTCTCGAGTTAAATTCTCTTAGGAATACCATGATCTTCTTGAAAGGACTTGTTTGCATGATGATAATAAACTCGCCTTGGTTGTGTATTTATGTTTTCAGGCATGAATTAACATATTGGGCAGCAGCTTCTTAAATCATTTCTGTTCAATTCATCTGTGTACGAGCCAAATGGCCATTTATTGCACAATTCAAACGTTGGATTTCTCTAAATACCTTGGGATAATTTCAATGTAGGTGGAGCACCCTGTCACTGAGTGGATTGCTGAAATAAATCTGCCAGCAGCCCAAGTTGCAGTGGGGATGGGTATTCCTCTCTGGCAAATTGCCGGTATGACACTAATGGATCCACAATTTCATCAAGGCCTTTTTCCTTAGCCATTGAATATATGATTTTTTCTTTTGTTATTTATATTTCTCATTTAATTAGAGATGAGGCGATTTTATGGAATGGAACATGGCGGAGGTTATGATGCATGGAGGAAAACTTCATTGGTTGCCACCCCCTTTGATTTTGACAAGGCTGAGTCCATAAGACCAAAAGGTCATTGTGTAGCTGTGCGCGTGACGAGTGAGGATCCAGATGATGGTTTTAAGCCTACAGGTGGAAAAGTACAGGTGTGGCTCTTGGAGTCTTTTACCAGTCCTGCTTGAAGCTCATAAACTTTTCATACACCCATATTGAATTGCATGGCCTTGTAACAGGAACTAAGCTTTAAAAGCAAGCCAAATGTGTGGGCTTACTTCTCTGTTAAGGTAGTTTTTACTGTCTGTCTTTTGATTATTTTTTTTAATATTTTTGTTGACAGAACCTTGGTTTCTCTAACATAGTGATTTGGATTATCATCTGCAGTCTGGAGGAGGCATTCATGAATTCTCAGATTCTCAATTTGGTAAGCATCAGCTATCAACTGAAAAAAATTAAATGATGTAGGTACAAGTTGATGAGTAACTGCAATCAACTGTCATTCACAACACCAGTTGATTCTCTGCAATACAATCAAATGAAATTAACTGGTTGTTGCAAGAGGTCCAGCGCCTTATTCTTCAACTTAGCCAAAATGGTTTTAGGTCTCTGTGAGCTTTGCATGTTGAAATCTGAAAGAAAGCAGTTTTAATTTCTTTTGAAGTGCACACAGTTGCTAATGGAAATTCTCTGTAATATTTTTTTTGAATTGGAATATATAATTGCAAAACAATTATTGGAGACATTTAACATGTTGATTTTCTTTACCTTGCCTTGTTTATCTGGTGATGACAGTGATTGATGTTAGATTTTTATAATCGTCAACAGTAATATTTCCCATCAATTTGCTCTACATTTTTGTTTCCTGCAGTTCATTGAGTGTTTGCCATACTTTTCCTCAGGACATGTTTTTGCATTTGGGGAATCTAGAGCTTTGGCTATAGCAAATATGGTCCTTGGACTTAAAGAAATTCAAATTCGTGGAGAAATTCGTACAAATGTTGACTACACAATTGACCTTTTACATGTAAATTTTTCACACGTTGATTATTCATTTCTGCCGATGTTCCCTTTCTTCACATAATTTGATAATAGAGATGCTCCAGAATACAAAAACTGACATAGATTGAAATGCTATACAGGCTTCAGATTACAGAGACAATAAAATCCACACAGGTTGGCTGGACAGTAGGATTGCGATGCGGGTTAGAGCAGAGAGACCCCCATGGTATCTCTCTGTTGTTGGAGGGGCTCTGTATGTAAGTAGAAGTCCATTGATATGAAAACAGTAATCGTAATATCATGTTTTTTGATTTTTATCTTGCATTTATGTTTGAAATTTTGTTTGCTTCAGAAAGCATCTGCTAGCAGCGCAGCTGTGGTTTCTGATTATATTGGTTATCTGGAAAAGGGGCAAATCCCTCCCAAGGTGCATTAAGCATAGTTATATCAGTACCTGTTGTTCCTTCACTTGGTGTTTATCAATGTTAACATTTGCCAATCATGTTTACAGCACATATCTCTTGTTAACTCTCAAGTTTCACTGAACATTGAAGGAAGCAAATACACGGTACTTGATTGTTATACATTTTATATTATCCCCCCACTCCCCCAGTTTTTTTGCCATCAAGAATTTTTGAATATTCATGCCTCATGGACTCATATAACATGCATCATTCACATTTTGAAAAACTAGATTGACATGGTTAGAGAGGGACCAGGCAGCTATAAATTGAGGATGAACAAATCAGAGCTTGAAGTAGAGATACATACTTTACGTGATGGAGGCCTACTGATGCAGGCAAGCATTCATTTCCATGGCCTTGTTTATGTTGCATTGTTGCTTATGTTATCAGTATTCTCTACACACTTATTTTCCTTAATATGAATTTGACACTTCAATGAAACTTATTGCTTCCAATTTGTTACAGCTGGATGGGAACAGCCATGTGATATATGCTGAAGAAGAAGCAGCTGGAACTCGCCTCCTCATCGATGGAAGGACTTGCTTGTTACAGAATGATCATGATCCATCAAAATTAGTGGCAGAGACACCATGCAAGTTGCTGAGATATTTGGTTTCGGATGGTAGTCATATTGATGCAGACATGCCATATGTTGAGGTTGAAGTTATGAAAATGTGCATGCCTCTTCTTTCACCTGCTTGCGGCGTGATTCGGTTCAAAATGTCTGAAGGTCAAGCAATGCAGGTAAATAATACTCTTTTGGAAACTTAATTGCTCTGTTTTGGTATGAATTTATGAAAAAGAGTTTTCTTGTAGGCTGGTGAGCTTATAGCAAGGCTTGATCTTGATGATCCTTCAGCTGTACGAAAGGCTGAACCTTTTCATGGGAGCTTCCCGGTGTTGGGTCCTCCAACTGCTATTTCTGGAAAAGTTCATCAGAGATGTGCTGCGAGCCTAAATGCAGCTCGGATGATTCTTGCTGGTTATGATCATAATATTGATGAAGTATTCTCTCACTGTTTTACAATTTCTATTTCAAGTTCAAACATTATTGTGAATCATCAGTCTTTTTCAACTTCATTTGTGTTGCGCTTTAAATTAATGCTTCATAAACTTGTAAATACCATATGCCTGCAATCATTTTACATTAATCCCTTTTATTAAGAGTTTATGTTTCATCAACAACAATGACAGGTAGTGCAAAGCTTGCTTGTTTGTCTTGATAGTCCTGAACTCCCTTTCCTCCAATGGCAAGAGTGCTCGGCTGTTCTCGCAAACCGCCTTCCAAAAGATCTTAGAACTGAGGTGAGTAGTTATCATGTGGCTTTCATTCCTTTATCATGCCCATAAATTTGTCTGGATTCGCACTAGTATCTGATTTTGTGTTGGTTTAATTTTTTCAGTTGGAAGCTACTTGCAGAGAGTATGAGGGGATTTCAAGCTCCTTGAATATTGACTTCCCTGCCAAATTATTAAAGGGTGTGCTTGAGGTGATTCCTTTTTTCATGTTCCTTGTTTCAAAACCCTTTTTGCTCCTCTTCCTTGATGTGCTCAATACCCTTGGATTGTGGACATTTTTTTGCAGGCCCATTTATCTTCTTGTCCAGAAAAAGAAAAGGGAGCCCAGGAAAGGCTCGTTGAACCTTTGATGAGTCTAGTGAAGTCTTATGAGGGTGGAAGAGAGAGCCATGCCCGTGTTATTGTTCAGACACTTTTCGAAGAGTATTTATCCGTTGAAGAGTTATTTAGTGATAACATCCAGGTTAGTGTGTTCAAATGAAACACAATTCTTTCTATGGAATTGGTCTTATAAGTTGAGAATCTTGTCCTGATAACTCGGGATTGCTAGCAGTCTTTATATCATCCTGATTCCTGAATAAGCATCATGCTTCAATTACATCCCGATTACTGAATAAGCGTCATGCTTCAATTAGAGTACAAGATTGTTCTTTTATTTGTTCAGCTCAAGTTTTAAGTTACGACTTTCCTCTTTTCTTAAATCTTTGGAGTCAGTCTTGTTTTAATTTCTTTTGTTTGTATTGCTCTGTTATTCCTTCCATGTTTAAAAGAATCTTAATTGGTGGCTCTATCTTGTGGAGAGCGCTAATTTAACAGATAGCAACTTCATCCATCCTCTTTGTTTTCCTTCCCATTCTCCTTGTTTTTTAAGCGGTCAATATCTATGTTCTTGACAATAACTGCACAAACACCTCTTATTGTGCTTGCCTGCTTTTCTTAATTTGTCCTGATAACCTGGTTTAAAATCACAAGGCACAACAGTTGAATTCCTGTCTCAACTTTCAGTGGACTTGGAGTTTGGTCCCCCCTCCTATACTTTAGCTGACATTTTAATAATTTTTTGCTTGCAAGCAAACACCATCAGGAATTTCTGGGTGACTCCACAATAAAGTCTTCTTTAATATATTATTATCTTTTAATCCCTCAATTATTTTTCTCTGCCTGTATCTTTGTCCAGGCTGATGTGATTGAACGTCTTCGACTTCAATATAAGAAAGATCTATTGAAGGTTGTGGACATTGTGCTTTCTCATCAGGTATCGCATTTATGTTGTGCTCAGCTGGATTGCCTCTCGTTTCTTTTAGTTTTCTATTGAAATAACTTCAACTGATACTTTATAAACGGGCTTGCAGGGGGTCAGAAGTAAAAACAAGCTGATACTATGTCTCATGGAACAACTGGTTTATCCTAACCCTGCTGCATACAGGGACAAACTAATCCGCTTCTCTCAACTTAACCACACTAATTATTCCGAGGTTGACTGCTAGACCTGTTTAGTTGTGCATTTACTTTACCACAAGAAGAGAATATCCTCCATATGTCATTTTCTAATAGTCATTCGTTGTTTTCGTTTCTCAATTTAAGATCATTATCAATGTTGTCTATGCAGCTTGCACTCAAGGCAAGTCAACTACTAGAACAAACCAAACTGAGTGAACTTCGTTCCACCATTGCTAGAAGCCTTTCTGAATTGGAGATGTTCACAGAGGATGGTGAAAATATAGATACTCCTAAGAGGAAAAGTGCCATTAATGAACGAATGGAGGATCTTGTTAGTGCTCCTCTAGCTGTTGAAGATGCCCTTGTGGGTCTGTTTGATCACAGTGACCACACCCTTCAAAGGAGAGTTGTGGAAACTTATGTCCGTAGGCTATATCAGGTACCATTTCACTAACATCTACAACTTTTTGTTTGTTATTCTTCTGGACAAAATTAACATTCCTTTTCCTGCCATCAGCCCTATCTTGTAAAGGGGAGTGTCAGGATGCAGTGGCACAGATCTGGTCTTATTGCTTCATGGGAGTTCTTGGAAGAACACATTGAGAGAAAGAATGGTTCTGGAGATCAAACATCAGATAAACCACTGGTTGAAAAGCACTGTGAGCAAAAATGGGGAGCTATGGTTATTACTAAATCTCTTCAATTTTTGCCAGCTATCGTTAGTGCTGCATTACGGGAGACAGTTCATGACCCTCATGAAACAACTTCAAATGGATCTTTAGAACCAACCAGCTTTGGAAATATGATGCACATTGCAGTGGTGGGCATCAACAATCAGATGAGTCTACTTCAGGATAGGTATGGTGGTTGTTTCATATTTCCTTTCCATATTTTTCATTTTATGATGCAGTTTCATTATATGATGCATATTGGATTGCTAACCTTTTATTATTCATCCCTCTGTGGTATGCGTTTCATTTAGGATCTAAAGGCTAGATCCACTTTGAAAATCATTTAAGAACTTATTAAATTCAGGCAGGTCTGATTTAAATTTGTGTATAACACCAATCATTGCAAGTCCAATTTTGGGAACAAAGCAGTTACTGAGTTTCTACAGTACTTGAGAGGGAAACTGAAGAAACACACGATTTTTCATCAGGTTAATATCCTGAGGTGTAGACCCTTCATTTAACCTAGTCCTTTATTGGCATTTTCCCATGACTCTTTGCAGTGGTGATGAGGACCAGGCTCAGGAGAGGATTGACAAATTAGCCAAAATACTCAAGGAGCAAGAGTTGGGCTCGAGTTTACACAGTGCTGGTGTTGGTGTTATTAGTTGCATTATACAGAGAGATGAAGGGCGAGTTCCTATGAGGCATTCGTTTCACTGGTCAGCAGAAAAGCTATATTATGCAGAAGAGCCCCTGTTGCGTCACCTAGAACCTCCACTGTCGATCTACCTTGAATTGGTTTGTCTGTGGCTTTTTGTTTTAATTAAGAAAAGACGAGATCACTTTACATCCTTTGATCTGAATTTTATCACAATATGTTTTTATACAGGAAAAGCTTAAAGGCCATGAAAATATACAATATACTCCATCCCGGGACCGACAATGGCATTTGTACACTGTTGTAGACAAGCCCATGCCAATCCGGAGAATGTTTCTTAGAACACTTGTAAGACAGCCTACAATGAATGAAGGATTTACTGCATATCAAGGGCTGGGAATGGAAACAGCTTGTACCCAATGGGCTGTTTCCTTTACTTCAAGGAGCATTTTGAGGTCATTGGTGGCTGCAATGGAAGAATTGGAGCTTAACGTGCATAATGCTACGCTCAAATCTGACCATGCTCATATGTACCTTTGTATCTTACGTGAGCAGCAAATAGATGATCTCGTGCCATATCCAAAGTAATTTTTTCCTATACTCTTGTTAAGTTATATGTTCTCGTGCAATAAGCCATTGGACCTTTTGTATACTTGTCATATTTGAGATATTGTTACCAGGAAAGTTGAAATAGACACTGAGCATGAAGAAGTAGCAGTGGAGGCAATCTTGGAAGGGCTGGCTAGGGAAATCCATGCATCTGTTGGTGTGAGAATGCATAGACTGGGCGTCTGCGAGTGGGAACTGAAGCTCTGGATGACATCATCTGGACAGGCAAATGGTGCTTGGAGGGTTGTCGTCGCAAATTTGACTGGTCACACATGCGCTGTGCATGTAAGTATATATGTCATTTGTTGCATGTCCTGAAGGTAGCCCTTTCCAGACTTACATTTCATAGGACAAAACCCTTGGTTAAACTCTTATTAGGGGCCGGGGATCAGTTCATTCGGGTCACTTTTCACCCAAAAAAACACACAAAACCATACCAAGTTTGCAAAAACTGAGATTTTCATACAGAATCTGACTGACCCGGCTAAATATTGACTGTTCTTCAGTTGGTTCCGTATGGTTATTTTTCAGCCCAAATTGTAAATAGCAGTTTTTAAAGGGTAATTATGGATAGGCCTTTTTACTCTGAAACACTGAATTGGCCCATACTAGGGTCAATAACCAGGGTTAGGTTGCTGGCCCAAATCTGCCCCCAGCTTAAAGTTAAATTTCGTACAACTCATGGCAAAATTGAATCAA
The DNA here is from genome assembly GCA_027405865.1 of Salix purpurea. Taxonomy (NCBI): domain Eukaryota; kingdom Viridiplantae; phylum Streptophyta; class Magnoliopsida; order Malpighiales; family Salicaceae; genus Salix; species Salix purpurea. The sequence continues at coordinate 5,532,321 of CM050329.1, read as the reverse complement.
ATGGTCGAATGAATAGATATAATGAAAATTTCAAATCAAACCTCCCCAAGACACTTGAGAAACCTACCTGTTTTGTTTCTTTAGTTTGATTCAGTTAAATGATCCAGTTATTCCAATAGGTTTGCTTACCCCTAGTTAACCATAAGCTTGTTGATTTTTCATTTGGTTATCCTGGGCTATAACTGGCATAACCCATAGTTTTCAGATGAAATAATGCTATATTTGGTTTATTTAGTTCGGGATGTTGAGTGTTAAGTGTGGGAATCTTTATCGCTGCTGTTGCAAGTCAGCAAATTTTGGGTTTAGCACCAATGCAGTTAAGGTGTGAAAATTGCCACCATGAACTTTTGGGGTATTATTCAAACAATGTACTGGATTTGGTTCCCGCAACAGTTTAAAACATCTAGTTTTCATGGAAAAGGATCCCAGTTTCTTGGTATTTGATGTGATGATAGTTCATTGCCCAACTTGCTCCTGTAATTCTTTTCACTCGTTTATATAATTTTCTTTCATTTGAAAAATAACTTGCTGGTGATATAATATTCAGATATACCGGGAATTAGAGGATACTAGCAAGCAAGGAGTGGTGTACCATTCAATCTCTGTACAGGGTCCTCTGCATCTTGTACCAGTAAATGCGCCCCATCAACCTTTGGGAGCTCTTGATCGAAAACGTCTATTTGCAAGGAAAAGCAGCACCACTTACTGCTATGATTTTCCAATGGTGAGTCCTGCATTGTGTACTTGAAGACAACAGAAATTTTTTTGGCTCAAAAATAACTGATGGATCAAATTATGTTACTGACATATTTGTTGTGCTCAGGCTTTTGAGACAGTCTTGGAACAAATATGGGCATCCCAATTCCCGGGCATGGAAAAACCCAAGGATAAAGTTCTAAAGGTGACAGAGCTCATATTTGCTAATGGAAATGGTAGCTGGGGCACACCTCTTATTTCCACACAGCGTCCAGCTGGGCTTAATGATTTTGGCATGGTAGCTTGGTGCATGGAAATACTAACTCCTGAGTTCCCTTTAGGAAGGACTATTTTGGTAGTAGCAAATGATGTGACCTTCAAAGCAGGTTCTTTTGGCCAAAGAGAGGATGCATTCTTTCTTGCAGTGACTGATCTTGCCTGCGATAAGAAAATTCCACTTATTTATTTGGCAGCAAATTCAGGTGCCCGTATTGGGGTTGCGGATGAAGTCAAATCCTGCTTTAAAGTTGGCTGGTCAGATGAACTTTCTCCTGATCGGGGCTTTCATTATGTATATTTAAGTCCTGAGGATCATGCCCGGATCAGATCATCAGTTATAGCGCACGAGTTGAAGATGGAGAATGGAGAAACAAGATGGGTGATCGATACCATTGTGGGGAAGGAGGATGGCCTGGGGGTAGAGAATTTATCTGGAAGTGGGGCCATTGCTAGTGCATATTCTAGGGCATACAAAGAAACCTTTACCTTAACCTATGTGACTGGCAGAACTGTAGGAATTGGTGCCTATCTTACTCGGCTTGGAATGCGTTGTATACAGAGGCTTGATCAGCCTATTATTTTGACTGGTTTTTCTGCTTTAAACAAACTTCTTGGCCGTGAGGTGTACAGCTCGCACATGCAACTTGGTGGACCTAAAATTATGGCAACTAATGGGGTAGTTCATCTTACTGTCTCAGATGATCTTGAAGGGGTATCGGCTATTTTCAAATGGCTAAGTTGTATTCCTTCTCGCGTGGGTGGGGCACTTCCCATTACAAGTCCATCAGATTCTCCAGAAAGACCTGTGGATTACTTACCAGAGAATTCATGTGACCCTCGAGCTGCCATTTGTGGTGTTTTTGATGGAAGTGGGAAGTGGCTGGGTGGTATTTTTGACAAGGATAGCTTTGTTGAGACATTGGAAGGCTGGGCAAGGACAGTTGTGACAGGACGGGCAAAACTTGGAGGAATCCCTGTTGGAATTGTAGCTGTTGAGACACAGACAGTTATGCAAGTGATCCCTGCTGACCCAGGACAGCTTGATTCCCATGAGAGGGTTGTTCCTCAGGCTGGGCAAGTGTGGTTTCCAGATTCCGCAACCAAAACAGCTCAGGCAATATTTGATTTCAATAAAGAAGGGCTCCCGCTTTTCATTTTAGCCAACTGGAGAGGCTTTTCTGGTGGGCAGAGAGACCTTTTTGAAGGTATCCTCCAGGCAGGTGCAACCATAGTTGAGAACCTTAGAAATTACAAACAACCTGTGTTTGTGTATATTCCCATGATGGGCGAGCTTCGTGGTGGGGCATGGGCTGTTCTTGATAGTAAGATCAATTCAGATCACATTGAAATGTATGCAGATCGAACAGCTAAAGGTAATGTCCTTGAGCCAGAAGGAATGATTGAGATCAAATTCAGGACAAAGGATCTGGTTGAGTGCATGGGTAGGCTTGATCAACAGCTGATCAGTTTGAAGGCGAAACTTCAGGAAGCCAGGAGCAGTGCACCATATGGAATGGTTGATTCTCTCCAACAGCAGATAAAAACTCGTGAAAAGCAGCTTTTGCCTGTCTACACTCAGATAGCCACAAAATTTGCTGAGCTTCATGATTCTTCTCTAAGAATGGAGGCAAAAGGTGTTATAAGAGAAGTTGTTGACTGGGCTAGATCACGCCTTTTCTTCTGCAGAAGGTTGCATAGGAGAATTGCCGAGTGTTCGCTGATCAAGGACGTGATAGACGCAGCAGGTCAGCAGCTGACACATAAATCTGCAATGGACATGATCAAAATCTGGTTCTTGAATTCAGATATTGCAAGAGGGAGAGAAGATGCTTGGGTGGATGATGAAGCATTCTTTGCATGGAAGGATGATTCAGGAAAGTATGAAGCCAAGCTACAAGAGTTGCGGGTCCAGAAGGTATTGCTTCAGTTAACAAACGTCAGTGAATCTATGTCAGATTTGAAAGCTCTACCACAGGGTCTTGCTGCCCTTCTAAGCAAGGTAAAATCATTGTCCATTCTTCACTTCACCTTCCTATATGTTATTTTTGCGGTCCAGTCCAGAGGTGATGCTTTATTATATTTAATGCAGGTGGAACCATCAAGCAGAGAACAATTGGTTGGTGAACTTCGTAAAGTGCTTAGCTGATTGCCAAGTTTGTTCTTCGCCAGCAAAGATGGTCCTGCACCCATCATTAGGTATTTCTTACGCTCTAATATGTACAACTCTGATAAGAAACTTATTAGTAGATGCATTTTAAACATCCCTGCCCTGCCATCCCCACTGGGAACTGAAGGCTACTTGTGGTGCTTATGTAATATTACCAGCTAAGTTGATCATCGCTGTATATTGGAGGAGTCAGTCAGTCTTGAGACATAAAATTAGAGCTTTCATGCAACTGTACACTTTGCTAGTCTTCAGTCCAGTAGGGAAATAAATATCTTCGATGAAGGAGAGGTTCGCCAGCAGCACTAGAAGCCATTAGCCAATGCTTCTTCCATGAGTATTCATTGTTTTTGTAATAATGATATTTAAGATGGTATTTAATCGTTCTATTTTCATTTAATGAATGAAATTCATTAGTACCACCATCCTTAATTATTTTCCTTGTGCTCCGTGTTCTTTTCTGGTAGTAAATTCAGACAGTGTGCGGGCGTTTGACGTTGTTCAAATGGTGTTAAAGTATTGTCCTTTCCCTCACATTACCTACCTTATCGGATGCTGTTGAAAAGCCCCACGGTTTCGCTCGCTTTTTTGGCCTTACTGTTTTTTTAAACAACTTTAATCGCACGTTACTTAAACAGTAAGGCCAAAAAAGCCAACGAAGATTCCCACCCCCTCATAGTGTGTGTGTGTGATTTGAATAGTATATTTGAAATCGAGTCAGGATATATCTCTGATAAGATATTAAATAATTTTACTAATTCACCTGAGCTTATAAAATATATTTTTCTCGCATAATGGTTTTTTTAAATAACCTGTCGACGTTTCAAGCCGCCCTATTTATTCATGTCAGCACCACCATGTTTGTCATTATTGTTAAACTGCTGCCGCCATTTGCCGGCGAAAGACGACTATTATCAAATAAAAGTTGCAATGGAAGCTGCAAACATATAATTAATGGCGGTGGTGTCTCATGACAGAAACATTCCATGGGCGACCTGTCTACCCTTACATATCCACCGACTACGTCATATTTTTTAACTCACCTGAATTTAACCAAAACATCCGGTTAAACTAGGTTTTGATTGGACTGATATAGTTACAAACTCAATCAACATTAAATCACATACCATAAGGTTTCTAAATCAGCCCACTTAACCAACCAAGTTTACAAACCCAGCCAAGATTAGGTCATAAATCACCAGGTTTCTATGTCAGCCTACCACATCTTTTGTTTTTTAATCAAATACTTCAACATTGAATTAATTAGAAATTAATGGTTGAAAATTTTAATTTATTTCACAAAATTATCTCAATCTGATGACCTAAATTTTAAATTTAATATATTAACTCGAGTCAATTTTTAAATTTTATTTAATTGATTTTTTTTTTGTTTATCCTTTAATAGTGAATTAAAAAATTACACTTCATAATTTTATTTTATTTTTATTTTCCGAGCTATTATAGTTTCATAACTTAAGTAATGAATTTGATATATTCAATAAGTTATTATTTTATTATTAATATATTTTTTTAAATCAAACTATATTTTCATAGATTATTCAATTTGATTACTTCAGTAAACCTTCACATTTTTAAATTTTTTTCTGCTACAAAATAATTACATTATTAACATCTAACTTTTTTTTTCAAATTCAAGAAAAATAATTTGACACTACCGGCAAGCGGGTGAATTATCTAATGGGTACTATGCTGCAACAGAAGTGAAAGTATTACGTTATACTCGTGGTTTAACATGATGAACGATCAAGAAAACTCAAAAGCCGACATGCACCTTATTGCCACCATTACCAAAGTAATCTTTCCATGTTTTTCCAAGGGACAAATCACATTCATTATTATGAAAAAAAATGAAACGCATACAAAAACATGTGCAATCTAACAAGAAACCAGCGAGGAAATGAAAAATACTCAAAACACAAGTTTTCGTATTTTAGACAAGTCTATAAGCACTGAAAGAAATATCTATTTACCGATACAGAATTTACCAAAAATGTTTGACAAAATCTCTTCAGAGATGTTTTCTCCACTTATCTGTCCGAGGGCCAATGCAGCATCCCTCAAATCAATAGTCCAAAAATCCAGGGGCATTTGCTCCTCAATTGAAGACCTCAACCTTACAAGAGCCTCCTTCATCCGCACAAGCTGCTCACATTGCCTCTGATATTTGATCGTTAAATTACACAGATTCAGTTCAATGCACATTAACTCATGATTTGAATCAAACTCAGAACTAAAGCCAATGATTGGATCATAGTTATTACGAGTAAGAACACAAAGCAATGCAGAATCAACAACCAAAACAAGAGAGGAAATCACAGTGACAGGTAACTTACCTGGTTGACAGTCCATTTGAGCCCCCCTGCAGGAATCTTGTTAAGACCCACAATCTCTGAAATTGCCATCTCTAAATCTTGAATTCCTTGACCAGTAATAGCACACGTGAAAACATGCTTGCTAAAAGAATCACCACCCCTGTCAACCCATTCTGAACACAAGGACGGGGAACAGTCTATTTTGTTAACTACAAGGATCATTGGTGTAGAAGAGCCAGCTGATTTCTGTTTTTCCAAAAGTAAAGGGATAAGTTATATAACTACATACCAAGTTCAATGCATTAAAAGAGGAAAATGGAGAAGCACCAACTCGAGACATGGACACTACCAACATTTAAAATAGTGTTTGTGCGTGCATGCACAGGCAGTGTTTGTGTGAGAGAGAAAGAGAGAAGTAGGCTGTAAGACCTTCTTAGACACAATCCTATTCAAAAGTCCGGTGTCTTCTGGTGTCCATCCATCAAGAGCACTAACTGTCATAACAATGACATCAGCACCCAGGGCAACTGCTTCAGATCTTTCTACACCTGTAAGCAAAACAAAACAAAAAAAAAACAGTTCAACAGTAAGAACACAAATATGTTTGCAAGGGTAAGACATCAACAGAACAATGTAGTTATCAGATAAATTTACCAATCTTCTCGACAACATCATCAGTCTCCCTGATCCCAGCAGTATCAAGAAGGATCACAGGGATGCTACCAACTGTAATACTGGCTTCAACAATGTCACGGGTGGTTCCAGCAATTTCTGTAACTATTGCCCGCTCACTCTGCACGCTAAATTAAACATGGAACTCAAAAGATGCTGATTCTGTTTATATGTAAGGTAAACAACATGATAAAACAGAGAATAATGCTGGAATCATGTCAATGACACCTTAAACTCAAAACTTTTAATTTATTGCTAAGGTAAGGATTAATGCCAAAGCTAGAATTATAGAAGAAGTGGTTTTCACAACATACTTTGCTCCATGCATTAAGGAGGCTGGACTTCCCAACATTAGGACGGCCAACAATTGCTATCTGCCAGATTTAAAAGAGGAAAGTCACCAAATCAAAATCATAAACATTATCCACTGTTATTGTATCTATTGAATTAGTCTTCATATACATAAGAAAATTTCCATTAAAACTTCATTATGCCAATATTGCTCCATGCAATAAGAAAACATGCATGAAGCCCACTTTCAGACATTTAATTTTTAAAGTTCATTATGCCAATATCAACTTCAATAACTTAAACTGTAAGCAAAAAGACAATTTGGCTGACAACCTTGTATTAGCAATTTATCACCACGAAACAAAGCAGATTTTGCAATTTCTTGATCATTAAGCAAATTACAAAGCATTGAAAAAGTTACAAGCCTGTTAGTTGTAGATAATGCGTGTAATGTGCTAGTTAACAATAACTTAAGCAATGCAAGGCAGCCACAGTTAGAAAGCTGTCATGCTGATTATACCTGTAATCCAGATTGCAAAAGCTTGTCGTAATTGGCTGTCTTCAGTGCATTCTCCACATTTTCTGACATGGAATGTATTTTCTCCATGATTAAATTCAAATCTAGTGGAGGCATCTCATCATCAAAGTCTAAACGAGCTTCAATCTCAGTAAGCAGCTCAATGCATTGCGTTCTTAGTGATTTGACCATAGAAGCAAAGCCTCCCTGTCATAAAAATTGTTTCAGGCCTGCTAGCCATGCTTTCAACCAAGCCTCACATGATCGATGTAAATAAGAACTCCTAGTTACTTGGAGGTCAGAAGTAGGATTAAACTGTGAAGACAAATGGATGATAAATTGAGTGCTTCAAAGAGCACTTACCTGAATTCCAGCGAGGGCTGCATCTGCAGCAGCCGTGGATTTGGATGATATAAGCTTTTCAACATTTTCAGCTTGCGAAAGGTCCAGTCGGCCATTTAGAAATGCACGTAGAGTGAACTCACCTGAGAGAGAGAAACGAAAAGGAGTTGACCACTTTGCAATGCACATTAAGGCAGTCACAGTCGTCGAAAGCCATAGATTTGTATTGCCAAAATTCATATGTCCAAGAACTAGATCAAATAAGAAGGCAACCTGGTTCTGCAAGCCTAGCTCCAGCTTCTATACAAGCTCTCAGCACGCGACGAAGACAGATTTCGGTCCCATGACACTGAAGCTCGACCACATCTTCTCTAGTATAAGATCTTGGAGCCAACATTGGTACAGCTAAAACCTGAAATAAGTAAAAAAAACCACCATAAAAACCCTTTTTTCAAGTAATAATGACCAAGACCGTGGGCTAACCAAAACAACCAGGCCATAACAATAACATGTTTTACAATCAAAAATAAATAAATAAATAAACTATCAGATAAAACCTCCCATCAATCCAGTTTGCAAAAATAAAATCCCGTAGGAAAAAATTGCAGCTTCTTTCGCCAATTCATAAGTTATGATTACTCAACAACGTTTCAAAAGCATTGATGACGATCCCTTTTCAACATTTTCAGCTCTTACAGAAAAAAAAAACATGGAAAAACAAGCATACCTCGTCAACTACATTTCCTTGATGATCCAAAACCACCCCGTAATCTACGACATGACTGGTAGGCTTCCACACACAAAATCCTTTTTTCTTCTTTTTTCTCATTGGTTTAAACACACGTGCAGCAATCTCGACGGCAGATGGACCAGATAACCTGACAATCCCCACGGAAGAAGGTGGGCCGCCCACGGAGGTTACAATGGCTGCAATAGTGGTAGATATCAACTTGTCATCAGTACCATTGAGGCCCATAAAGCGCTGGTCTTGACCATTGAGAAGTAAAGTGGCTTTTGAATTAAGAGAGGAATGGGGTTTTGAAAGGGTTTTAGGTTTGGAGAGAAAGGAAAGATTTTTAGCAGCGGGTTCATGGAAGAGTGGTGAAAGGGAAGGGTTTAGGGTTTTAGGCTTGAAGAAATGGGTGATGATAGTGCGAAATACAGGGAGAAGAGCCATCGTGTCCTTCTTCCTTTTTTGAGGTTTTTTCCTGAGGAAGTATGAATTGGGGTGGGTGGGGGGATAAGGTGCTTCTGTTTAAATGGGCTTGGGTTAGTTTCAATTGTGTTCGGCGGCCTGGCCCACTCTAAATTGAGTCAATCTTTCTCTCTTCGTATTTTTCTTTTGAGAAAATTATAGTATATTAAAAAATATGGTAGTCGTTGTTTAAAAAGTATTATTTTTATTAAAATAATTTAAAAAAAAACATTTTGAATATCAGAACAACAAAATATCTTAAATATAATTTTTTTTAAGTGAAAAAAAAAGATAAATTCTTTTATTTTTTTAAATACTTTTAAAACACAAAAGCAGAAATACTTTCTATCTATTTTATATTTGAGTGTTTCTGTTTTTTGCATGTAAATTACATTTTAATTTTTTATCAAATAAAATCTTAAAATAAATGAAAGTACAAATTATATAAAAGTGTTTGAAATGGAGATTAAACTTATTTTTCATTAATAATTATTTTAATATTGTTTTGATAACTTGTCCTTTCATTTATTTTCTACCGTGAGATTAATCATCTAATAGACGATTGAGTGGTAATAGATTGAGACTAAATGATTTACTAGGGGGTCTCATATTTGAGATATGTGGTTACTAATATGATAATCACTGAAGGATTACATGGTCGTTAAATTCATGGTCTATGAGAATAATCGAGGTACACACAAAATGACTCGGACATCCAAATCAATAATAATAATAATAATAAAACTACAAACGGGAAGCGACTGTCATGTTTGTATTTCGACCACATGAAGAACAATGGCTGGGTGGTAAAGAAATTTATTGCAGAAGGGGTTTCCGACAATGTAGATGTCGTTTCCTACCGGAGTGGTTACTTCACGGCCTGAAGAATTCCTTGATGGATACCAAAGTTTCCTCGTCTCCTCTGTGCCTGCGTTCGAGTTATGAGCTTGCCATTAGTCTTGGGCGAAATGAGAATATGTGGGTTTAAATTCGTGTGTGTTGGACCCAGCTCATGCTAGAACTTCAGGCCAGGTATGGGTGATGAGTTAGAGTTTATTATAAAATAATTGTTTGAGTTGTAAGAAATTAATTTTAGCCCGTTGGAATTTGAAGTTGGTTCTAGTTCATGAAAAATTATATTCTTATGCTCATTGTTTATCCAGTCCGCATGCATATTAAAAATCACAATCAAAAGTAGTTTATGCAAATTTGAATAGTCTTTTAAGCAAAATAAATAGATCAATTTATGACCATTATATTTATATTTATTTTTTATTTTTTTTTGGTTACCAGTGAAAGCTAAATTGTGGGAGTTAACTCTGAATTAATAATTTGACTTTTTAATTTTTAAAATTTAATATACAATAATGGTAAAAAAAGAGTTTGAAATACTATTGTTTTAGATTTTTATGGCCATATTTTAGTGTTCTTTTTATATATATACTTTGGTTTTCCTGTTTAAATTTATTTTATTTTGAAATATTTGAGTTATATGTTTTTTTATCCAAACACCTTGTTTAGAACACATCTAAACGATTGTAGTGGTGTTAGAATCTTGAGAGATCGTATTACAAATATTCTAATTGAACAGTTAATGAGCGATAAGCTTTTAAAATAAATGATTGATCCTAAACAACAGAAAATATATTATTTTAAAGTGATTCAATTAGTAAATACCATTTTTTTATTAAACATAAGTTTGAATAAATGCTTAATATGCATATATATATTATATTTATGTTGAAAACATGTTTGACAAATGTTTTATTTTGCATGCTTATAAATTTAAAATTGTATATATTGTAGGTCTACCTTAAATATTCTTTTTATTTATATTTTGATGCCCTTGTTATGATAAATTAAATATCATTCCTCGTTAGTATAATATATTTATAATCTGAAAAACAATCTTAAAGCTTTGTTTTTATATTAAACTTAGCTTATATGATCATTTTTTTTAACATGCTTATATATTTTATGATAATGTGATGCATGTTAGATATAACTTGAGTATTTAATGTGTTGAATTCTGTATAGTTTAAATATTTTATTTTATGAAAATTGCTTTATTACAATTTTTCATATCACTAGCCTATTTTCATCTAAAATATTTTTTTATAAATACTATTAGCTATTGTTTTTATAACTTATATTATGTTTTTAGCTTTAAAATTGGTATTGTCTTGGAAAGTACTGATTTGATAGTGAGAATTTCACCATCTTCTCTTATAATGCAAAATAAAAAAGCTTAATGATTGAACTTTAAAAGATGATAGCATGAAATATTGATTCATATGCTCACCCCGGACTTGGTCAAATTCCTGTAAGAAAAAAAAAGAGTTCAAGTTGTTAAATAATAAACTCATTTTTATGTGGAATTATAGTAATTTCATGCATGATAATTACATTTTAAATGTATTAAACAATACACCATATGAGATGTGTAATTCAATCTAAAAAACACTTTAATTTTTTGTGGATAAAATGTTCAACATTAAAGTTCTCATTATAAAATCTTTTATGATCAGTAAATTTCTAAATCTCAGATTGATTGGACTCACTTAATTTATAAAAGTTATTACAAAGGGATGCAAAAAACATATATGTATCAATATTATAGAAAATGTTATAATCATATTAAAAAAAGTAAATAATATTCCAATTGATTTATTTTTAAATAAAATTGAGTTGAAAAATATATTAAAAGTCCCCGTTTGAATTAAAGAAAAAAATATTTCGTTTAATTCAAACTTAAATGTGATGATATTTTCCATCCGTCAACTGTCTTGTAATCCTTGTAATCGTAAGAATCTTAATCTCAAAGCTGAAAAATCCTATAATACCTGTAATCAAATAACAATTTATTAATTATTTCTTAAACGTGGTTCAGAGAAATAAACAAAATCAAATCTATAATTTAATAAAATATTCTCATCTAAGTTTCATTTCCCTTCATTTTATCAACACTACTAGTTATCCCAGTAACACCATAAAAATTCTCTTCAACAGTATCATAAAAATAAAAATAAGAAGCATGGGTCCCTACCATTATTATTATTATTAATAATAATAATAAAAGAAATATAGATCGACTATATAGTAGGTGTGTAGTGGTAAAAACTTAAGATTAAAAGATTTATCTCCTGTTATGGTTTGAGATTCGAATGCTGTGTTTTTTAATTTGATGAAATAAGAAGAAGCATGGGATTCCTTTCCACGTCATATTACTGCTGCTACTAATAATAATAGTAATAATAAGAGAAAGAAAGATCACGCTATCATGTTTATCGTGGAAATAAGAAGCATGGGATTCCTTTCCACGTCATAATATTTATTTATTTATTTTTGTATAAAAAAAGTCAGAATGAATGTGGCCTGGTTCTCATCGATGTTCTTAAAACCCAGAAAGAATGATGATAATAAAACCGGCTCTGTGGATTTGGATGGCAACGTGTCAATGTCCATTTCCATATCATACCCCACTAGTCTCCCACGAGTTTTTCAATAAGCCAAGTCTTCCAGATTCTTACCCGCCAATTATACACTTCCTTTTATTTATTTATTTATTTTATTGTTGGGAAAATGTTGATTTTACTTATTAGTACCTGCATTTCGACTGCAGCGAAAACAAATAGCGTAATAAAAATAAAATAATACAGTGGGGCAAGTAAAAAAAAAACTAGAAATTTAATAAGATAAAGATTACACCACCACGAGTCGTAGATACTATTTCCAATTTAACAGCACAATCTTCTTTCCAAATATTTAAAAACTGAATAAGATAAAAATATAGGTAAAGGGTGACGAGGGATGACATGGGGAGATGTAGCTGCTCATCTCGATTTTTCAAGTTCTAAAAGAGCTTAAATTTCAAATTATATATATATATATATATCCTAATTCATGATCTTCTTCTATGCATCTGTATTCCAAATATTTTCTCCATAGAATTACTTCACAAATTTTCTTTGACTGTGCTAAGAGAAACTCAAGCTTTAACTGCTAGTGATCATGTCTACCACTTGTAACGGTGAGAAGAGGGGTTGGGAAACCATGAGATTTACAGTTTTACTGGTCAGTTTCTAGGTTTGCTTTATAGAGATTACGGGTTTGACTCTCATAAATCTTAGAAACTCTGAAGATTTATATGATTGTTAATTTTAGAATCTGTGTGATTAGTCAAAGTACACGTAAAATAACTCAAACATTCACAATAATAAAAAAAGAAAAAGAAAAAAAAGGGTCTGGGAGTTGGAGCAAAACTAAGGAGAAAATAGAACTTGTAAGAGAATTGCAGCATGTTGGATAACACCATTTCACACACACACACACACACAAAGAAAAAGAAAAAAAGACAAGACCACATGCTTATCGCCTCTCTCACCCCTTTTTATTTATTTATTTTCAATTCCTCCTTTTTTTTTTCCCCTTCTCGAACTTCACTGGAAAGCATATAATGCACCTTTCCTGTGTTTTGGTAAAAGAGAGAGGGGAGGGTTAGGTAGCAGTGACAACCCAATGAAGAAACCACCTTTACAAGGGCCCAGCACGATCCCCATTAAAGCTCCCCCCCTCCATTTTAATGCCCACACAGCACGACATGAAACCTCGTTTCTCAAACACAAAAACCACCACACTTTAACTTCTCTCTCAAACTTCTCCCACCGATTTCGGACAGCATGAAGCCACAGCATCAGCAACCGTGAGGAAGATCTTGTCCTCTCCGATCATCTGTGCAAAACTAGAGGCGTGGAGCTTATCAATCACCACCGGTCCAGGATTGGCTAGGATAAGCTGCGCAACAACACAAGGAGCATCTGGTGAGGCAACTCTTTCAATACCAAACCAAACATTATCGTTTTCCATGCTACTGCAACGTACTTGTAGTTAATTTGCAAGCCTAGATTTCATAACATGTTAATGTGCAAGAGTTCATTACCTGAATCTCTCTTTTCTGGAGACTTCTGTATAACTCTTCCAACGCATGGATGCCACTGGTGTCGATGTCAGTAACGGCTGCACCAAATCCAAAAACATCATAAATGAGTTTTGGAATCCAATAGTAGTAAGTTAGAGCAATGAAGATTCAGTAGAGAACAGCTTACGTGACATCTCCACTATTAAAAACTGGATTTTTGTTTGGCCTGATTCCTTTACTAGATCATCCTCATCAATTAACCATCTCAATATCCTGCAAGAAAATTTCATCTTTAGCCTCACCAAAGCTATACTGCAAACCTCAACTCTAAATAATAAAATCATAGCTATGTCCTAAACATGAATCGAATAGCTACAAGGCCAAAAAACATCTTTACCTTTCTTTTATGTAATTGGAGTTAGAAAAGTAGATTGCAGAATCAACTCTCACTATCAAAACACCAGGGACCTTAGTTGCTTCAGGATATTGTAGAATGTTTCTGTATACAGTTGACCTTGGTAGATTTCCAAGAATTGCGGTCCGGGGCCTGGTAACTTGTAAGAGAATCTTGGCAAAGGATATCGAGACCTTCCATGACACAAAGAAAAACATAATTTAATCAATACTGGCAATCATATATGGTAATTTTAGCGGGCAGGTTTCATGATTCTTACTGCAATCAAGAGGCCAATCTCAACAGAAACAAAAACAACACCAAAGAATGCTCCCATGCAAGCAACGAAATCAAATTTATCAATCTTCCATATCAGACATACTGCATCAAAATCAATCAGGCTGATCACAGCTGAAATAATTATGGCTGCGAGTATGGCATTTGGGGTATACTTGAAAAGAGGTGTGATAAATTCCAAGGTCAAAAATACAACAATCGCCATAATAATGTTTGAGACAGCAGTTCGGCAGCCAGCCATGTAATTCACAGCGGATCGAGAAAATGAACCTGCAAGTAATGAACACGAGAAAAAAAAGAAGTGAATTCAAAGTATTTGCACAATCACATGAACCTCCTCATAGTAGCCCTAAGGAGTTTCCCATGCCAAACTCAACCCAAAAGGAAGATGAAAACATCTAGTAGTCAAAAATTTGTTTGGGAACCATTATATGCATATATTCTAACTTAGGCGTGACAGATTGCAAGTAGCTGTATAATTGAAAAGTTCACATCTACTTTTCCTTTAAAGTGAATAGATTTTATGGATGCTCGGAAAAATGAAATTCCTACAGTCGATTTTAGATCATATATGATTAGCGCATCCACAAAATGTAAGGTGCTATAATCTATATGGGCATCCTTCTCACCTGTTGCCACATAGCAAGAAGTCATTGAACCAACAACGTTCATAGTTCCTAGTGCCACCATTTCTTTGTTTCCATCCAGCTGATAGTCTTTCATCGCGGCGAATGTTCTTCCAATTGCTATGGCTTCCTGGAAATCCCATTCCAAGATAAAAAGGAACAAAAACTTGTTAGATGATTGATGACCAAATCCTCTTGATATAATAATGGGCAAAATGACAATAACTTGCAAAGTTATCTCACCGTCAAAGCAACCATCCCAGCCACAATACCAATCCTGACGCCTTTTAGCAAATAGTCACCTTTGAAATATATTTGATGCACAGAGGAGGGATTTATTCCTTGGTCTATGTGTCTCACCTTCAAAAATCATATAATAATTAATAGTAATACCACAGCCAATGCAGTTATCACTACTTCTGATGTCCCAACCGCAATTATAATTATTATTTTAAAAAATAGAATCATGCACTTTATAGGACAAAACAAGAATTACTTACAATTTGAACTCCTTCCTTATCCGCACGGGTTATAAACACAAAAAATGTTGATACAATAACAGATATCAACGGGCCAATTGCTGGCACCCAGAAGAATTTCTTGTTCTTCTTTCCCTATTGCTCAAATGATGGTGAGAATTAGAAACGTTTTGCATGATAACATTCCACATTAGAATTAATATAATTAGACATTGATCAGACTTACAATGTGCTTGGCAGCAAGAAGGAAAGATAAAAAGCTCACTCCAATAACAATAGTTTGCCAGTTCCACTGCGAAATATTTGTTGTCCACAAATGAGTGACCACGGATATCAGAATTGAGGCAAATTAGAAAGGGATTCTCAATTTTGTAGATAGTAGTTCAGATTACAAGTCAGAGAGCAAGGGGGAGAGAACTTACTCCATGATGAGCCGAGTCAAATACTGAGTGCATTACAGAAACAATATCAGTTTTCTTTGTGAATTTTTTTATCCCAAGAAAACCCTTAAGCTGTTGGAGGGCAATTGTGATGGCAGCTCCACTCATGAAACCAACAATAGCAGCATGTGATAGGAAGTCGATTAAAAACCCCAACCTGATAAATTGTTCCCAACCAGTATGGTGTTAACACAAAGATATGATAGATAGATCACACTTAAAAAACTGTAATATGAACACGATCAATATGAAAAAAAGCTGAGAGTTTAATCTCCTTTTGAAACATTTACCTGAAAAACCCAAGGGTTACTTGAGTGATTCCAGCAAAAAATGTAGCTGTGAATGCCAGCTTCCGATAATCTTCTTCATTGGCTACAGGATCAATTTCATTCTGAAGCAGAGTACCCAACAAGAGAGACACCACAGCCACTGGTCCTATTGCTATGTCTCTTGAACTACCCATGCAGGCATATATCAAAGGTGGAACAAAGCTGGAGTCTGAAGAACATTTTAAACAAAAACAACAGAAACAGATCATCAGACTCAAGAAAGAGGAAAAGTAGTGCATGATTCACACAAATAAGGGAAACTTACACAATCCATACTGAGGAGGCAAATATGCAAGCTTTGCATACGCAATATCCTGTTTCCCCCCCCCCCCCCCCAAAAAAAAATGTAAACTATTAGAAATAGTGCAAAGTTGGGACCGCACAATATTGTTGCTTCTTACGTATCTTTTAAGCTGATAATCTACCTGGGGAATGCAAAGACTAGCAATGGTCAGCCCAGCAATGAGGTCACCTCTAAATTTTGCAAAACTGTAACTTCTTCCCCATTCAAGAATAGGGAATATAGTTTGGAGACCCAGGATGAACTTTTTAGACCCCGGTTGGTCCTTAAAGGGACGTAGAGGATCATCTGCAAAGAATGTCTCTTTCGCAGTGGCTTTGAACTCACTGAAGAGGTTTTGCTTAGGAGGAAGTCCAACCTTGTGAACATAAGGTGCATCTTGAGGATGACGGTTCGAGTTTGACAGTCTTTGAATATCCATATCTTTTTTTTCAAGGTCCTCTTCAGTTGAATGAGCCACCGAAGACAGAGACAACTAATTCACCTGTAATGCAGGACAGTTTACAAGATGATCATTATCAGAAAGAAGGAAATCCTGATCATAGCTGTGCACAAAGAATATGAGGCAAATGCTTGGAATACTGAATCAAACCAGGGTAAATGTCGTTTTCTTTTTTGTTCTTGCTGTGTTCTATAAGCATGTACAGTAAACTATGCAAGTACAAACTCTGAAACTAAATAACAGAACATCATGCATCGTATTCAGTATAGGCTCCCCAAATGAATGCTAAGCAGAAGCTAAAGAAGTGGAAAGACGCTGACAAACTAACAAAATGGAACTTCAATCAGTGGACAACAGTCAAGAAATTGAAGCTAACCACAGCAAAGGAAGCTAGCAGGGAGAGAAGGTGAGGACAACTGATTCAGGGAAATGCTAAGCCGCCTTGAACATGAATGAAAGTAGCTAAGCTCCTGCTTATATAATTTTTGAAAGGGATCGCTGGTCAAACCTTCCTAATTAGCATAGAGAGAGAGAAACAGAGAGGGAATTATGATTGCTATTAGCGTATGAATCTAGATCTCTTACTTGTCAAATACATGATACAAAGCAAAGTGGACAGCGATTTTTTATATTTCAGCCGACCTAGAGATGGATTGTCCAGCACTTGTGATAGATGTAACCAATTTTTCTTTCCATAACTGTCGTGCTTGTGAAGTAAAAAAATGCAATTTGAGAGTTGTTGACCTGGGAGCATACGTGGCAGCAGCTAAAAAACTGCTACCTTTCGCTTTCCTGGCCTTTTCCCTTCTCAAACCATCAAAAGTTCATGAACAAATGTAAAGCGGAAAGAGGTTTAATGTCTTATTGCTTCAGAATTTGGTATCCCAAAGTGAAAAAGCCTAAAAGCGCAAACTCCTCTCCAATCACAACTGCTCATTAGAAAAAAGAGCGTTTTCGTTTTAAGCTTTTAACTTTTCTTTTTCAAAGTTATTAATTTCCATGGTTCTTACAGACCAGAAAAAAAACCCACCAAAAGAAACACGAAAAAGGCCCTGGCCCCTCCTCCATTGCCGCAGGGGAGTCCTGTCCACAAAGTATAGTGATATTCGTATCCAAACATAAAATAAACACGATTATTCTATTGATCGGTAAGTTATACTATCCATGATCGTTAAGTTCAATAATCAATTTGGGGTTTCTGAAAACCCTAAAAGCCAACTTGACTGCATCAACCGAAGCACGTCATAAGCATCCGATTAATTAATTAATTAATCACGAGGCAACACACAGATCATTTTATATCACTACATTCAACCTCCATTGTTAAGAAGAAATGTGAGAGGATAACAATCTAAAACTTTCGGTCTGCTATTGTTTTCTATCAATGTGCAGGCGCAAAAAACAACATTATGACGATGAGAAGCAAAACCCATGATTCAAAGGGTCACCTTTTCTTTTCTATGATTTGAAACTAACAAACGTGAATCTCCCAAATTGCATGTCGTTTTAGAAGAGAAGAAGGCAGAGGGGTTCAGGAAAAAAGACACTGTATCTCACCTCCTCCTCGTTCATGCACTCTGTAATGAAAACCGCTGCTAGTGGGAGCAATAAGATTGACCCAGGCCCTCACCAATCTCTGTAAGTAAAAAAGAAGGAACAAGAGGGGCAATAAAAAATATTATTAAACGAGAGGCAAAAATAGAATCTAAAAACTTATAAAGTAGCAATAAAACCTAAAAACAGCTAGCACCTTCCCAACATTACGTGCGCCAAACCTGATAGTGATAATAATTATTACTCTAACAAGGAAACCTCTATCTGTGTATCCTAAAATAACAACACAGCCCCAAATCCTGTCCAGATTCAAAGCGTTTTTCTTATAACGACGTGTCCAGCTCAGGCTCTTCCCAGAGTTTACTATTTCTTTTACTCTTGCTAAAAAGAAGGCGAACCTGGAAATATATTCGGCAAAGAAATTAAAAATAGATAAAAGGGTCTTTTCTTTTTGTCACTCACTGTTTGATTTCCGAGTTAAACTTAACAGAAAGACATCAGCTTCTCTTCTCCGCCAACCTTACAAGAATGGATTTTTTTTTCTTTTGGTAAAAAAACAGAAACCTAATTAATGTCAGATTCAAGAAGTCTGGTTATTGATTCATGGTAGTTATTTCACGGAACGGCGAGAGGGAAAAGACAACGAAAAAAAACACCATACGATGTCGCCACTTTATTCCACGCCTCTGCTTTTTATGTCAACGGTTAACGATACAAAACTTTTTATTATTTTTCCATCTCACCTGCGTGCGTGACTTTCATCGCAAACGTCAGTGGTATAATGAACGAGGACGTGTTTGGGTCCAGGTTCTCCCTGTTCACATTGTTCAAACTTGGGTTGCTGCTAAGTTTGATTCTCCTATTCTCTTCCTTACCCTTCACCTTCATATACAATTCCATTGACTCTGCCATTGTTGTCACGGATTGCTTAGCATTAGCATCTACGTGTCTCTGTCCCTCATTATTTTTTCATATCTAAACAAAGAGCCTCGCTGGTCATTAAGTGGTGCAAATGCAAGGAACTCCAGAGACGTGAGTTAGACTTATGGTGGCAATATTGTGTTTTACTTTAAATTTTAGGATATGTTTTCTTTTCTTCTCCCTCTATGATTTAATTATGGTTTCAATGGATTATCTATTTTTCCATGATGTCATGGCCCCACTTTGATTTATTTTTTTAATGATTTTACGCCCCCCCCCCCCCCCGCCCCCCCCCTGTATTATCTGTAGTTTATGTTTCAACAACTATTTAAACTATTTTTTGACCATCAGTAAAATATAATTTATGCTCTTGTCAATATGATTATCTATTTTTCCAATATGATTATCTATTTTTCCTTGAGGTCATAGCCCAAGTTTGATTTATTTATTTTAAATGATTGTATTATCTACAATTTATGTTTCAACAACAATTTAAACTATTCTCTTTAACCGCCAGTACAATATAAACGAAACAATGGGTTCTTACCCTCTGAGCAAATGTTTTTTTTTAGCGGTAAAGGGTGAGTTCAAGAAAATGGTGCTCGTTAATTACGGCTGTTAAAAGTAAAAAATGTTACATACTTTATATAATTGAATGCTAAATATATATATTTTATTGAGTTTATTTTATATATAGACACACACACACTTTTATCGTCAACAGTTTTGATTTTATTTTATTTTTCCTGCTCCACCTTCCTTACGTGGCGCACTTTTTATGCCATTGATGAGGAAGCTTTCCTGACACCAGGGCGAGCTGCTCGACGACTCTGTATTATTTCGTTTTTTATTCAGGGCTCTATTATTTCATTGCTTCAGGAGTTTAACTTGCTACATTTCCTACTGTGGCTGGATATTGACCTGGAGTTTTTGGATCATTGTTCCAGCTTGGTTTTTAGTATAACGTGGCGTCCACGTATCTTGCCCAGGTTAGGGCAGGAAGAGCTCTTTCGATGTCACACGAATGCTCTCGTGAAAACTAGCTAAATTTTACCTTTTCGAATGTCTTCTGTTCTCTACTCCACCCCGTATAATTTGTGATTCTGGGCCTTGCCCGCGATGGTGATGTTTTCTATACCTTTTCAAGATGCCATGTTACAATTAAGTATATATTTATCGATCGAGTTTATTTTAAGGCCTACAGGATTAAAAAAAGAAGTTGCAGGAGGAGTTTCAAATCTATGAGCTGGATCTTTATCTACTTTCTGGATAACATCTAAAGTTCCAAGAGAACAACTCTCATCTTTTCATTTTTGTTAGGAAACCTACCATGTTTTGACTCTATCAAATCTTGAATTATATTTATAAACATTACACGATTCCTTATGAAATGATAAATCACCTCATGTCACTTGTAATAATCATTCTCTTTCAATGTTTCATTAGTCACCTATTCATATTTCCCTTTTATTGCAATCTTTTAAGGCTCGTTTCATGTTTAAGGCTCCATTCATGGATTTCATTCCCGAGATTTATCTATTATCTGTGGGCATGACGATTTACATGTGTTGACAGAATTAGTCAGGCCCCGGAGGAGAGAGATATACCCTCATCATCAAATAAATTAAAAATTACTGAAGAACCATGACCTCAAGTAGCACAGATGGTGTTATTGAATCGAGGAAATCTTATCCATTGCAGCAGAGCATTGTTTTTCTTAAAGTTGACTTGCTGGTACATTATTGTTTATCAATAACTTTTTATTTATTTATTTAATGTATGAAATCAAAGCATGTTTCTGAGATCATACTCTCAGCGGACACATCTGCACCGCCCGTTCTTATCACCAATGTGAAACATTAATTTAATGTAGTTAACGTCCAGAAACATATAAATTGAGACACTAACCATGAATTAAAACTCAAATCCTGCAACTACGAATAAAAAAACAGAAGGGCACGAAGAGGAGTTCATGTGGCGGGAATCGATTCTAATATATAAAAGCATCCATAGCAGCTGTGGAAGTTAGGGTGCCTTATAAATAACGAATCAAGTTGTGCACTGACGAAATGATGTTATTTTAATGCTTAGATTATCCTGATGCGAGGAGGAGGAGGAGGAGGAGGGGGCTGACCGTACGCTTCCATAATGGATTCGAAGCTCCGTTCTGATGATGCCGTCCCGATGTCATATGGATCATACATAATATTCTATCATGTTAAAATAATTAAGTCAAGTCCAATAATTGATCTGCGTACACACAAAGAGTGCTTTCAATAGTGAGGTGGAGTCTTTAGAAAATAATGGAAGGAAATTACTTATTTAAGTGGACTAATTAGAATTTAAAAATTGAGAAGACCGGCCGGTATAAAAATAAAATTGATAGAAGATAAATTATTGTGGGGGTGCTATCCTTACAATTAATGTGATAAAAGAAGAAGAAGCTCAGTCGGCCTTAACCCGCCCGGCCAGGTTTAACTCATTTGGTCGGGACATGACCCAACTAAGCTTTATTTCTTATATATATTGTTACGAAATTATTTCAAATAAAAATTTAAATTATTGAGTGAGGGTTCAGAATATGATTTATATTATTCTTTAACACCCCCTCCAAGTAAAAACTCTTTGACTTGAAACTTGCACACAGACCCATAATACTCGTGCTTGATTTTTATTAAATAGAATGAGGGTGATAAGATTCAATCTTGTGACTGCTAGGTCAATAAGACTCTGGTACCATGTTAAAGAACCATATCACCCAAAAACTTAAGTTAGTGAGTGAGATCCTAGAATATGATTTTTATTATTTTATATATATATATATATATATATATATATATAGTAACTTGGTATAGCATACTTTTACCATGTAAAGCTCATTAAGAACAAATTTTGAATCCTTATACTTGATTATAGTGAGCTTCCTCCCTTTTTTTTCTCTTTTCCTTGCTCGGTCTTACCGGGCTATCTCATCTCGCTTTATTATTTATGAGTGATACGTGATGAATATTACTTTCTGCATGGTATTATTTCAATTCAAAGGGTAAGCTATTCTGCGATAGTAGTTGAAAATGATGTTTGTCTTGTCAAGAAACTTTCACTGTTATGGATAAATACATAGACGGTTTGTTAGAGAATAATATAAATCATATTATGGGGTCTCACTTACAAACTTAAGCTTTTAGGTGAGATGGTTCCTTAACATGGTATCAGAGCCTTATTGACCCAGCGGTCACGAGTTCGAATCTCACCACCCCCATTCTATTTGATAAAAATCAAGCACAAGGTGATGTGGGCCTGTGCAAGTTTCAAGCCCAAAAGGCTTTCACTTGAGGGGGTGTGTTAGAGAATAATATAAATCATATTATGGAGCCTCACTTACAAGCTTAAGCTTTTAGGTGAGATGATTCCTTAACATGGTATCAGAGCCTTATTGACCCAACGGTCACGAGTTAGCTCCAAGATTGGTACCGCCTGGAAAGAAAAGGTGTAAATCATTTAGGTCGCTCTTTATTGCGTTTCTCTTTGTGCTTTTGCTCTTTTATAGGTCTTTTTATGTTCCTAGAATAAATAGGTTTAATTTGTCCTTCCCACACTATGCTCTCCTGAATTATTGGGCAACTCGGGGCAAACCTCACATCATTATTGAAAAGATTAACGGTGTGTTTGATACCGTGTTTTAAAAATATTTTTGAAGTATTTTTAGATTATTTTATGTGTTGATATCGAAAATAATTTTTAAAAAATAAAAAATATCATTTTGATGCAATTATAAATGAAAAAATATTTTAAAAATCAATCACTCTCAAACATGTACCAAATGACACTTGAGGTCGTGGCTTAGCGGGGGAAGGGACTTGTTCCTTTTCTCTGCACTCGGGTTCGATCCTCTCTGTGCATGCTTGTCACTCCTGTGCTGCCTTACTTGCCCACTGAGCTTGAAGGATGTTCAATGAATCTGGAGATTAGTTGTGGTGCATGTAAGCTGGCCCGGATATCCCGATAATAAAAGAAAACATGCACTAAATGCCCTTAACTTGGGGCAAAAACAAATATGGTCCCCACGAGTTCTTTTGTAAGAGAGATACCATTCATACTTGTATTAAAATTCAATTGTCGATGCTGGATTGTTTTGAGTATTGTTTTAATAATGAATTTGATTTGGCATGACAAGTCAGCCTAATAATCCATTAATTTGAAGCCTAGCTCTGGCAAGGTTTTGTTAAGTATCCATTAGTTTGTCAGCCATGTAATGGCAAGGTTTTGTTCAATCTTATGAAATTCAATTAACCTAGCTGTCCTATCTAAATTCAAGAGATCGATCCCAATATTTTTTTTTAGCTTTTATCTAATATTAAAACCTTTTTTTTTTTAATCCAAAACAGCTAATTTAATATAAAAAATAAAATGACATTTCTCTGGGAATCTTGAAGCATATATTATAATTATGCTTATAAGATGATAATAAATCCAAATTGCCTCCTACGGCCTAGACATCATATTTAATATACACGATCCTGGACCAAATTTGGAAATTTAATCATGATTCTGTACACTTACAGGAATGTGCCAACCAACGAATTTTATTTTTATATATATAAATCCCACGGAGAATATAAGGTAAGCAACTGTTAATTGTATTTTTAGCTATGTCTTGCTACACGACGGTCTCTTGAATTATTAGGCAAATGCTCAACACATGGGACCAGCCTAGCCTCATCTAATTTAAAAAACATGTAACCATGTGGCAATCTAATACATCTGGCAGATATGAAATCCAGTTTTCATCCAATAGCTTCAATTTATAATATATCCTCTTGTAGGTGGGGCTCTATCAAATTATCAAGAATCCAACTAAAAGATCTGGTGGATATGAGCTTATTTTTTTGAAAAAAGAAAATTATGTTGAAATGCATTTTATCAAGTAATAAAAATTTAGTATTTGATGATATCCCAAAAAATCTAATAGTTTGGATGCAAAAATTATACTTTGGATTATCGGTTAATATCTTGGTTCTAGTAATTTGATTCACCTTTTCTAGTCGAGGCGACGAGTGGTTGATACTCTAATACCTTGCTATTGATCTTTTTTCTTGATTAATTATACCTTTCCAAATAGAAAATCTATAATTATGGCAATAAATAACAAAAATCATATACCTTCTTTTAACTTATATTTCAAGATCTTGCCAAACTTTGATCGACCTGTTACAATATAGAAAAATATATATGAATTTTTTTTATTAAAGTTTAGTTTGATCCAAGAATAAAATAGAAAATTATGTTTCATATCTTAAAATTTTTATGTATCACTTGAACTTGCGTGTAAGATATAACTAATGCATGCTGACTATATCCTGTAATTCTAATTTTTAAGCTTCATTATCCCTCCAACAATTTAAAAATCTCCCATGTCTGCTGCTATCTAAGCTGCCACTGACTTGTTTCGGTTGCACCAGCTGCCAGTGCTAAAATAATTAAGCTCAAAACACGGAAACAGAAGCTGTAATTTTTAGTGACCATGAGTGCTTAGTCTTAATCTAATTATAAATAAACTATAAATCTATATAACAAAAAAATACTATTCTACCCTTAATAAATAAAACTAAATAAGATTACATGGGGCGTAAGGTGGGTAATTAATTTTTTTTTAAATACGAGCAAATCTTTATTTATAAATCTATATAAGTGAATAAAATTTTAATTATCTCAAACTTTTGTAAGGAATGTACACTCTAACTTGAATTTGAAAACTATATATTATACAAATCACAAAGAGTTTATCATCACATCACACTTCTTGGACAAATGGTAATCATGGGATGGCCATTAGTGGATAATTATGAGAGAAGCCAAATCTAATTAACATGTCACGCACTCTTCCCTTTTAATGAAAAATGTGACAGAGTAAGGTTTGGTTTTCTTTTGGGAGTAAAACAGAAAAGAGTATTTTTACTTTTCTTTTCTTTTTTTAAAAGCCATTATTTGTTGAGAGGTAAAAATTATGGTGTAAGAATTTCGAAGATTCGCATCTACCGATATCAATTAATTAAATCATAATTATATTCGGCTGCTTGACATCTATACACTTTGAGAAATAGATTTATTATTATTATTATTATTATTATTATTATTATTATCTCATGAGAGATTTATTTTTTTATTTACAACAGCAATAAAGTTCTAAACGAATTTCAAAGAAGGTCGAGATCATGGAAATATGTACCGAGTAGAATTGATAATTCAAACATTCCTAATAATCTTTAGCCCGAAAAAGAGAAAATTGGGATTTTAATTACAATAGATGGAGACATTTCCGGCAAAGCATTACGATTGTTATTTTTAGGAATAAAAAATTAGATTAAATAAGCATTTAAAATACGAGGGATCTTCACTATTTGGTCATGTTTTGTTCATCATCTCACATATTATTTGTGGATAAATTGTATAATTTCTTATAATTTGATACTTGATCTTTTTTCCCCAGTAATTTTATCTTAGTTGAAAACCAATTGATTTAAGTTTTTAAGAAATAACAAGATTAAAAGAAGAGAGACCAGAATGAAAACATTGTCAAATCTAGGTGGTGTGCCATGAGTTTCAAACCAAATACACTTTGATACTCAAACTTCAAAAATCAAACTAAATTATACAATATTGCTAACTTAGTATTTTTCAAATTTACTTTTATATCAAAACTTTATTTTTTAGTCACTTGTTGAGAGAGAAGAGAGAGGTCTCTCAGATCCCGTAGTAGAGACAGAAACATAGCATTGACATCAATTTAAGCTACCAAAACAAACATAATTTGTGTTAAATTGTTCAAATATGATGTGATAAGTTCATATTGGGTGTTTTATAAGTGTTTTGGGTCAGAAATAGATTGAAAACATGTTTTTTTTTTAAGTAAAAGATGGGAATATTTTTTTTGATGTACTTGTTTCTTCAGCTCCTTTTCTTCGTAATCCCCCCCACCTCTTCTGATAGGAACTTCGGAGGAAACAGTGTTTCCTATACAGGAAAGAAGATATAAAAACTGACTCCCACCACAAAAGTTCAATGTTCAATGGAGACATCTTTGAGAGGGAGAAATTCTGGATCGAAATCATCACATGGCCCCTGTCTGTTTTACAGGATCCGTATTGCAGGAAAAAAAAACTGAAGCGTCACGTCACTGGTGATGGATTCTAGCATTTTCTGCACTAGTTTTTGATGAAGAACTTAATCGCCCAGCATTTTCTGACTATTGAGTGCGAAAATAAAAGGAGGAAGATAGTGATCAGAGACATCTACAAGAAATTAGTAGGTCAATGAGCTATAGAACATTTCGGAATCTAAGTTAGTGGTGGGTCGGCGATAAAAAGTTATGGAGGATGGTTGTGGTGCGAGCTTTATCTTAGATGGAGCAGCACTTTAATGAGCAGTTGAGAATGAGAACTCATGACTTAGGTGGTTTGATTGCAGCAGAAGGGGACCATGGCACAAAGTCAACCGGCCAATCCTCATCCATACAGATATATTCTGTCTGCTGTAATTAGTGGAAGGACCTGCAATTCATCCATGGCCAAACACATGCATGGTGCTGCTGCTTTGTCTATGTGCTTCTTAACTGATCACTATATTTAGTGATCTCTGGTATAGAGTTTGTCAAATCATTTCCACATCAAAAGAGAATCAGGTGAATCATTCATTGTTCTGAGAATTGTGGTTATGAGCAATTGAAAATACTGGCTGTCAACTAATGATTGCAAAATTTTATAAGTTATTGCTACATACGCAGGAAAATCTCAATAACAGTATTGATATAGCGTTTTGGGAATTGATCAAATCAGATATTCCTGTAAATAATCGGGATCCAAAAACCTGTGGTAGGAACCTGAACCCACTTGGCTATTTCAGTTCATGTTTTTTCTTGACTATATGGTTCGTGCGATGGAGAGATTGAGCTTCAAGAAATAGTGAATGATGCTATCAATACACAAATGTATAATTTTCCATGAATTTTAATTGCTTTTATATTCTGCAGGAATTGAGAGCAAGCTTTTTCGGGTCCCTTCTCATCATTGGACTCCTGACAGCATATACTACGGAGTGCGGTTCATTCAAAAAATTCCTACCGCTCTATGTATTGGATTTGACATGCAGAAGAGAAATGCTATCCCCACTCGGATTAAGACATAACTTTTATTTGATCAAATAATAATTAAGGTAGATATGCTCTCTTCAGGAACTTAGCTCGCTTGGACCATGTCCAGGCAAATAAAATCACAGCATCGAGAAATGACACGAAATGTACGTTGCGGTGGGAACATATGGGTATGTATTATCTTTCTTGACAAACCAGCTACTCCAGGACCCTCGAAAACATGTATGGGTTCAGGGAAGGAACCTCCCAAATATGGGGTAGCTTTCGTCAATCTGGGTAGAATGATTTATGAAATGATCTAATAGATGCCATAACTCCTTCATTCTAAAGCTACACTCATGAACATGGGTAGGACTCAAAACTGGCCTTGCTGAGCTTGAGGCAGAGTGGATCAAATTCAGCAGTCACAAGTTAAAAACATATGTTTGTTGTAGTCGTACATATTAAAGCAGAAGGTATTGATCTGATCCCTTACAATTGCTTACCTTTTTTGGCTTTGTACGTTGATTCAAAGGGAATCAAATTAAGTGGAGGGCTTTCTTCTGAATCAAAGTTTTCCTTTCTGCGCGCTATTCGTTTTAGAGAAGCTCTTTTTTTTTTAACATAACTGTTACAAATGGATCTTGCCTGTCTATCTTCTATCATATCTCCGAGTCAAAAGACTCCAGGAAAGGTAAATGCATTTCTAAAGTGAAGGGTTTCGAGCACGATAGAAATTAAAGTTGCCCATATTAAAAGTTAGGATACTTTCTTTCTTGGCAGACTTGTCAGTGTTGAGAGACAGGAAAAGGGTTTCGTATTCTTGCTGAGACTGTATTCCAAAGGATTTACAGATACAGATATACACTGCCTACACCCCACTTTGTTTCTTGAAATTAATTAAATTTACTGGGAAATAGCTATGGTTTTGTACGCCCTCATTCCAATTTCATTTGCACAATTCAACCTGTATCATACCATGCCTTGATATGAAATCTGCGATTCTCTGCTAAAGTGTGGTGTGTGGCCTGCCATCTTTCTATTGTAGCATTAAATTTCTTAATAAAAAAACATTATTTTACTCAAACTTTCTTGAAAAACTTGATATTGTTGAGAGTTCCTACTTCAATAAATAAACAAATTGGCTGATATGTCTTGTTTGTTTTGCAAGGTTTTCCTTTTAATCTTGATATGATGTTTTATAGTACTCAAGTTTGCCATTATTTTATTTAAGACTTAGATTCTTATATTGTACTAATTATTATGATTTGTTTTAAAAGTTCATAAAATGTTGCAAAATCAGATGTATTTGCTCTATGAAATATATATTCTGAGACTTGATGTCTATAATTAAGGTGTCCTCAGGGCACTTTTCCTGCATTGCTAGCCATATACATGGAATTCAGGTCGCGAGTTAATATTCTACAGATAATTCGAGTCCCTCTTGAACACCAAGCCACGACAAATGCTAGAATGAAAAAAAAAAAAAAAATCAGACATGCGACAAACTTCGTGAGGCTGCGGATGCAAGAAATGCTTTGAGTTCTAATGGTGTTTGCAGATGATTTTGTAAGACGAACGTATTTAGTTCAAATAGCAGAAAATCAACCTTCCAATTGTTCAAGTCAGTGGGTAAAATTGGATGTAAAGTACTGGATGGAAGGTAGAATTGAAATCCTTAGGTGGGTAATGTTCAGGGAGAGGTAAAATTGACGGATTTGATTGATGAATTGAAGAACATACTGAGCCGCCTATGGAAGAGGAATATTTTTGCAGCTAACCCTTTCTTATATCTCCATTTTTTTCTTCTAAAGTTGATCTATTGAATTATTAGGAAAAGAAACAGTAGATAAACACAAGATTTTTCACAAAATTGTAGAGTGAATTGACATGATATTAATTTAAACACATCAAGTTACGCGAGAAGATGTTCAAAACATTTAATTCAATGAGATTCGACGTCGATCATCCACTCCAAATCAACATGATCTGGTAAAAAAGCGAAGGAGAAAAATGCTGTCTTGGCTCAAAAAGCATCTGAGAAACCTCGTGGTGATTTTGGTGGATAACAATGGCACAGCATTTTTGATTCACAAATGGCGGCCACGTTCAACGTCTCTATCAGACCCCAGCACATTAATTCCAAAAATATTTACATTTACACTTGCGCCACGTTCACTTTCGCTACACTGTCACTGCATTCTTAATGTACGCACACGCCTATATAAGAATGGAGTCCAACTATATCAGATCCATAACTTAGATTCTTATACTAGTGAGGGTAATAGGACTACTTTAAATTTAAAGGTTCCTTTTGCCTAGTGAATAATAATGATTGCATTTACAAGTAGAAACAGATAATATAGATGCTCAGGGAGTTCCCTCAAACACTTCAAAACTGTACCATGGGTTCTCAGCCAGTTGAAACCTTCAGCGTGGAAGAGCAGCGGCGGAAGCTTGACATGGAAGATGCTACTGGTCAGCTTGAGAGGGCGCAGTGGGTGCTGAACTCTCCTGATCCACCAGGCCTGTTGCAAGAGCTCGGTAGTTCAGTGAGAGAAATTATTTTCTCTCATGGAAACAAGCACGCTTCATCAGCTGCGGGGCAAAAACAACAAAGCCGTGCCATGAAATTCTTGCAAGGGGTATTTCCAATCCTGAGATGGGGTAGGGATTACAAAGTTTCCGAGTTTAAAAACGACCTGATGGCAGGTTTAACTCTTGCGAGCCTTAGCATTCCTCAGGTATGATGTGACTTCTAATTGTGTGGTCACAAAAGAATATTTTGACCGTGGTAAGGTTATATTTTCAGTTCCTCTGACATACATGTCAATTCTTTCTTGCAGAGTATTGGATATGCTAATTTAGCAAAACTTGATCCTCAGTATGGCCTGTGTAAGTTTCTGGGCTCAATTCTATCACTTTTTTTTTTTGAGTTTTTCTGAGTCGTATAATGCTTTGAAATTACCACTTGCTAATATGTTATCCTGAACTCTTTTTTTTTTTTTTTTTGTTACTTAGATACTAGTGTTATCCCACCTCTGATATATACTGTAATGGGAAGTTCAAGAGAGATAGCCATCGGCCCTGTAGCTGTGGTATCTATGCTGCTGTCCTCCATGATTGGGGAGATACAAGATCCTTTAGCTGATCCAGTTGCCTATAGAAACTTTGTTTTTACAGTTACCCTGTTTGCTGGAACCTTCCAAGCCATATTTGGACTGTTTAGGTAAGTAATGCTTTCAAAATGAACTTCTCATTGCTTTCTACTCCAGAGACCAGACCAGTTGCTCAACCTTTATTATCTACAGGTTGGGTTTTCTTGTGGATTTCCTTTCACATGCATCCATTGTTGGATTTATGGGGGGTGCAGCCATTGTCATTGGTCTTCAGCAACTGAAAGGGCTGCTTGGAATCCGCCATTTCACCACCAAAACTGATGTGGTTTCAGTTCTTCATTCTGCTTTTACATCAATTCACCACCCAGTAAGTTCTGCTAAAAAATGCATGTTCCAAGCCGAGGGTTCATCATTAGTCTTTCTTGAAAATTAATTGATAAAAAAAATGCCGTAAAACAACACACAGCCATCATGATTTAGCAAATAATTAGTGACTCGCTGAAATGATTCGCGTTTGGTTTTCTTCTCCAGAACTCATTTGAGTAGATATATCAGAAAGAAATAGTACACCAGTTAATTTGTCACCAATTTGACAGTGTTTTCTTGCCTTTCTCGCTTCTCATGACAGTGGAGCCCATTGAATTTCGTCCTCGGCTGTTCTTTCCTAATTTTTCTCCTGTTTGCCAGGTTTATTGTAAGTAGTCACGTGCTAGCATCCCCGCGTTTTCATGTTCAAGCAAGTTTTTTCTGTGTCATCGACAAAGTCTTGAAAAAACTGTTGGCTATGCAGGGTAGGAAAAACAAGAAGCTCTTCTGGTTCCCAGCTATTGCTCCTCTGGTGTCAGTAATATTGTCCACTTTAATTGTGTATTTGACAAAAGCTGACAAGCATGGAGTTAATATTGTAAGACACATCAAAGGAGGCCTGAACCGGAGTTCAATCCATGACCTACAACTCAGTGGCCCACAAGTGGGGCAAGCAGCTAAAATTGGGCTCATTTCTGCCATTGTTGCTCTTACCGTGCGTATGCGAAATTTCTGTCAAGTTTTAATCCAAATATTTTTAGATAATTTCATGTTGTTAGTTAAAAATATGTATCAGGAAGCCATTGCTGTTGGCCGGTCTTTTGCTTCCATAAAGGGCTACCACATTGATGGGAACAAGGAAATGCTTGCCTTAGGCTTCATGAACATTGCAGGATCTTTATCTTCCTGCTATGTTGCAACTGGTGAGCTCTATTTTCCGCTAATTCTAGTCACTAAATCCACACCAAATCAACAGTATCCAGTCAACTATTACCTGTAAACTCATATAAAATATTTAACTGATTTCGACATACTTCTGCAGGTTCGTTCTCAAGAACTGCTGTGAATTTCAGCGCAGGATGTAAAACATTGGTGTCCAACATAGTAATGGCGATTACAGTGCTTGTCTCACTAGAGTTGTTTACTGCGCTCTTGTACTACACTCCCACTGCGATCCTTGCTTCAATCATTCTGTCAGCTCTTCCTGGACTCATTGACATACGGGAAGCTTATTATATCTGGAAAGTTGATAAACTAGACTTCATCGCTTGCATTGGTGCTTTCTTTGGTGTCTTGTTCGCGTCAGTGGAGATTGGTCTTCTAGCTGCGGTAATTCCTATTAGTTTACTGCTTTATTTTAATTGCCAATCTATTCATTTACAAAAACGTAAGCCTCATCAAGAATCAATTAGCACGACCATGGAAAATAAACAATAATAATATATAAAAAAAAAACCCTCTATCGATCTTTCATGCAAAACTCATATTTAATGTGAGACTGTGCCTGACCGCAAATTTGATGGATTGCAGGTAACAATCTCATTCGCAAGGATATTGCTGATGAATGCCATTAGACCAGGCATAGAAACACTTGGGAGACTGCCAAGAGCAGATGTGTACTGTGATATGGACCAATATCCCATGGCCATTAAAACTCCCGGCATTTTAGCAGTCCGCATCAACTCCGCCCTGCTTTGCTTTGCGAATGCCAATTTCATAAGAGAAAGGTACAGATATGACACAAAAAGGCTGGAACGAGTTAGCGCGGGTTGATTAAGTATAGAGCTAAAGAATTGTTCTTAATCTGTTTCAGGATATTAAGGCGGGTGGCAGAAGAACTGGATGAGAGTAAAGAAAGCACCGAGGGAAGGATTCAAGCAGTAATTCTTGACATGTCCAGTAAGTTTCATGGATAAGAGTGAAAGCAAACCCTTTATTTTGATTCATTAATGATCTTCCTGAGCACATATTGAGCTTTTTAACTGTATTTCGCTGCAGATGTAATGAACATTGACACGGCAGGAATTCTTGCGCTGGAAGAGCTGCACAAGGAGCTGCTCCTTCATGGAACACAAGTAAGACAAGTGACCTGCACAGAATTTTAGGATATACTATCCCATTTTTAATAAATTTGTTTCTGATATCACAAAATAAAAATAATTAATAATAATAAAACTCGTTCGCTGTTTTCTTTCAGTTAGCCATAGCCAACCCCAAGTGGCAAGTGATTCACAAGCTAAGGTTGGCCGAGTTTATAGACATGATTGGAAGAGAGTGGGTTTTCCTGACCGTCAGTGAAGCTGTAGATGCATGTGTTAGCTCTAAATTAACTGCCCTCGCAAACTGTTGATGCGGAGTTTGGCGGCCTCTTGCTTCGCCGAATAAGCTCTTTACATTAAAAAAAAAAGCCCTGTAAGAAATTGGAATAGAAAACATGAATGTATTTCTGTGAGCCTGCTTGGAATTACAATTTGTACGAGGGTGTGGTTGCTAAAAGCTTTTTTTTAAGAAAATAAAACTTATTTAGTAATTCAATCCTGTTTTTCTTAATATTTACTTTAATGTCTACAAATGGAGCATTGAGAAACCAAAGTAATTATTTTATATTCATGCTCTTAAAGAACCATCTCACCTAAGAGCTTAAGCTTGTAAGTGAGACCCCAGAATATGATTTATATTATTCTCTAACACACCCCCTCAAGTGAAAGCCCTTTGGGCTTTAAACTTGCACAAGCTCACATCACCTTGTGCTTGATTTTTATCAAATAGAATGAGGGTGGTGAGATTTGAACTCGTGACCGCTGGATCAATAAGGCTCTGATACCATGTTAAGGAACCATCTCACCTAAAACCTTAAGCTTGTAAGTGAGGCCCCA
Source organism: Salix purpurea (assembly GCA_027405865.1). Classification (NCBI taxonomy): domain Eukaryota; kingdom Viridiplantae; phylum Streptophyta; class Magnoliopsida; order Malpighiales; family Salicaceae; genus Salix; species Salix purpurea. The sequence continues at coordinate 5,498,705 of CM050329.1, read as the reverse complement.
GAATATGATTTATATTATTCTCTAACACATGCTCTAATTAAAAAAAATACATGGATCTTTTTTAGTAATAATTCAGCTATGCTTTATCTGTGTACATTATAATGGAGAGCGAACTCATGATCGATTACTGTTTACTATTACGCACATTCTCCATGTGAGTCGTCAAAACCAATGGTGCCTTAAGATGGCCGGTGGTTCTATAGAGCTACTACTATACATGGAACAGTTTTCAGCACAACTGGTGGTTTCCGGTGACTTGAGCGGCGGAGATATTTGCTGGCGCTAGCTTGCTTTGCAGCTTGCATTTATGTTGGAGGGCTTGAAGAAAGCGACGGTGGAACAACAGGATGCAAGTGGCCCCCAAGATTGATTGGTATCAGGCGCCTCCACGTACAAACCATGTGACATTAATTGTTTAAATTTATAGTGACTGGTGCGGACCATCCGGGAACTGGCTATTCGGTCTCGGCATCAATTTAATGTTGACAATTTAGTCCCTAATTATTATAGAAATCAAATGAAAAACTATATTGAAATCAAATTCTATGTTAAAAATAAAAAAAATAGGTTAATTTAGATTAATTTGTTAAACCTAGATTATGGGATTAGAATAACCTATCCAAATAAATTATGAAACTCAATTATCAACCAATTCAATATCAAATAAAAAAATAATCAATTTAATCGAATTGAAACAGCTCCGGACTTGGATTATAAAACTAAAACAACTTTATAAAAGCAAAACTAAAAAAATAAAGCTTAATTTTTAAATAACCAATAGAATTAAATATATATATACACACACACACACACAATAAAACCCCAAGAAGAAGAAGAAGTCAAATTGAATTCACTAGAACGCATGAAAGAATTTTACGCGTGCCTTTTCCCTTTTCTTTTTAGGAATTAGACTTTAGAGCAACGAAACGGAGACAACACTTGAGCAGTTGATATTCCCATTGTCGAACAGAAACCGAATCGATTTCTATTACACACGAACTACACAGACTTCAATGGGACAAGCTGAATGCAGAATCTACGACCATGTATTTCCTAGCGTCAGAAGATTCTGAAGTTAACCTTACAATTCAAAGATTGTCTGGTTCTCTTGATCATCAAGTCGAGGTACTTTGTTGTCCTCGTAGCTTGCTCCTTCATTGTCCACCTGTATATGGGGGCTGCTGAGTGGGATCTCCACCTGCTCACGAGGCATCATATCTGGAATATTCGGTCCCACCATTTCATGCTGGTTGAATAATCAATTTTTCCATCAGCAATCGCAATGTTTCCAGAGAATTCTTAGAAGAAGAAGAAAACTATCTTTTATCTGGTTTTTGCATCGATGCGAGCCCAGAGGACTCTTACCAATTAAAAATGAGAGAAGCGGATAATAGGGGGGGGATAGCAGATGTTAACAGGTCTCTAATTATAAACTGGATACTACTATATATGTTCTTTTGAACTTATCGATGTTAGAAAGGAACCTGAATTTGAGAGTACAAGGAAGGTGACATGGGGTTGGAGTGGAGCACCGTTGAATTAATATATGGTGGCCACTGTGGAAAGTTTCCATCACCGCCAGGGCACTCCCTGATGCTGTGTGCCTCTGCATTTGAGTGACTTCCTTGCAACAAAGAGTCATACATTGTGGATGAAAGATTCCTGCACACGGGAGGAGAATCTCTACCTTAATTTTGCCGACCTGGGAAACTTATTTCTAAAACAAACTTATTAAGAGTATGAACAAGTAAATAGTTTTCAACTATTGTCTGGCTCATCTAGACCAATATTTTAGTTATTTGCGTTGATTCAAGGAAATAATGGAGCGAGGAGTTAAAACCTTAAAGCATTCAAGGAAGTGGGAGCGTTGAAAATTTGGGCGTGGTTGTGAGCTCCACCATCGTGCAAAATCTCGGCGTGGTTGCTACCAGCATCAGGCAGCCAATTAACCACATCATTATTGAAAGAGGTTGGCATCCCATGCTGTGAATCCATGTGTTTGAGTTCAAAATTTCAGTCGTAAGAATCTCTTTCATGCCTACATTTTAGCATATCTAATAAGATAGTAAAATACCTCTAGTCTTGATGGATTAAATGAAGATAAATGGTTGCTCAAGAGATATTCCTGTAACACCACAAACTAGCTAGACTCATTTTTGAAGATTAGAAAATTAAAGGGGTGATTACAAGTAAGTATAAACTAGTTCTTCCAACCTTTCTTTGCATGACACGTGATAAGGTGTCAACAAGGCGTTTCTCACATGATTCTAGCTCCCCCATGGACGTGAATTTTATTGGGTCTGGCTCATATATCCTACGTACGGTTTTAGGACCGATGAATTTCACTTGCAGCAAGTTCAGAACAAAAAAAAAGGGCAAGTAAAAGATTGGAGAACTCTTCGTCTTCTTCTTCTCTGTTTTTTTCTTCTTTTTTCTTTAATTAACTAACCTTATCTGTTCCTCTGCTAGGTCAAGTTGCTGAAGTAACCTTGCAATTTCATGATGGAGTTCCTACAATGAAAATCATTAAATAAGTTCAGAAGCAACATTAAAAAGGTGTTTTGACTGATAAAAGGGTATTCCTGACCTCAACCTCCGAGGTAATAGCTGTTGGTCTTTCCAAGGAATGGAAGTGCATCATTTATGAACATTAAAGAGGGAGAAAAACAGTAAGTTGTCACAAACAAATCATGAGAAAATAAAATAAAAAAACAAAAAACAGGGAGAGAGTATAAAGAGAAAAGGGAGACATGAGTAGACAAACTTGGAGAGTTGAAGGGCGATATCACTTTCGTTCCTGAGCTGCTGTAGTGTCCTAAACACATACTGCACCGGATAGTGCATAATTTAATTGAAAATATTTAAAATTTGAAATTTCCCGTTATGGACGGGTGTGGGGAGTGAAGGTTGTTCTTCTAAACATGGTGCTTGAGTGCACAAAATACAAACAAGAACAAATCGGCAAAAGAATGTTGACTGAGAAAGTTATATTTCAATTACCTCTGTGTTCTGAATATCACTGCGATAAGAGAAACTGAAAGAGGAAAAAAAAAGGAAATATGAACCATACAAACAAAAAGATAGAGAGATCAAACAAAGAGACTCGGCCTGGCGGAGCATACCGCTGGTGCTGGCCTTGTTCAGGAAAAACTATAGCGCTGCAAAGCGAAAAAAGAATACTATGATATATGTTAGACTTAGTAACTATTAATTAAGAACGAAAAACAATAAATCAAGCACATAATTTCTTTTTTATAAAACCGTACAGTTCTCTTTCTTGGTCTGGGAGATTAACGAAACGGGCTAGCACATCCTCAATCCTGATTATCCAACATAACAAATAAAATTACGGAAACGGAAAAGATGGTTCGGAGAAGAAAATGAAGCCCGGCCGGGGAGTAAAACTACAGATGGAAATGAATGCATGAGTAATTTCCAAGACATGTAAAACCAATATCTGTGACACGAGTTTTTATAGTTTTTAGATTTTAGAACAGATTAATGGAAATCCCATTTCGGAAAGGGGATTTTTAGAAATTTAAGTTCAAGAAAAGATTTTTAGTAGATGAATCCAAGCTTTAAAAAAAAAAAAGTTTTCTTCCCACGTTTTCAAAAACTCGATTTCCTTATTAATCATATATAATAGATATTCCAACGTTCAATACAGCATGTTACCACGTGTATATATATATATATATATGTTACACTGGCTCAGAAATATTTTGAAGCACCACGAGATGAACTTTGATGATAGCAGTTGAAAATTTTGCTATTGTGAATCATTATTCTCAACATAATTTTTAATCACAACAATTTTACCAAGCTTGAATATTTTCTGAAACGTGTCCCTATTGTACTTGGAATTTCTCAAGCTAATTAAGAGAAAATAGCATGATGAGCTGGGATTGATCATGCTGAACAGACCAATATTTACAGGGATAATCTGATAATATCCCCTGGCCCTTTGGCATGATTAAAACCAGAAACCTGGATAATCACCTGTTTATAGAAATGCCTTTATAATTAAAATGTTAAAACCATTGGAAATTTTACGACAAGCTATATATATATGATGAGCTAGGCAATCAAGAAATGTAACAGAATCACGATACTATGAACGGGAAAAAGCAAATTAACATGCAAAGGACTTGCAGTTATCTGCGTAAGGGGATAAAAAGGCATAGGATGCAGCGCGCACCTCTTTTTGCCAGAAAAGTGACTGAGACGGCCAGAGGGAGAGAACATGATAAGAGCAATATCGATATCACAAAGGACGGAAAGCTCATATGCCTTCTTAATGAGCCCATTCCTTCGTTTTGAAAACGTAACCTGCCGATTGGTGTTGTTTTCTATTCTCTTGATCTCCAGTTTAACACGACCCATTTCTTGATCTGTCTCATTTATCTTCTTTGAATCGCTTTAAGTGGCTATAAATTTGTAGAACAAGAGAGATGTGCATGACTCTATAATATATATATGAATGCATGGAGAAGAAGAGGCGCCTTCAAATCAAGCAAGGGTTGTCATTTACCTGTGAGTGTGTGCTGTAAAAGAAGGGGTCACAGAACTGCGAAGATTTAGTGGTTGATTAATTAGGGTCTGTAGTGTCTAGCTAGCATGGGCGTCTTGCTATTTTGGTGGTTATAATCAAGATTTGGTTTTGTCGGTGTTTCATATAAAGCCTCAGAATGCTCCACTTTACTCTGATCACCAGTAATTTAAGAGCAAAATATTGTTCTCTAAACCAAACCGTCAATCAATTCATCATTGCATCTCGTGATGATGATATCCAGCAACACGAGTGAATATGATCAGCACAAGTTAACAAAGTCGCCAAAAAAAAAACATAATATTTGCTAAGCACGTAGCAAAGTTATGATTTATCTGTGCTGTTTGATTTGGGTTTTATTAGCTTGTACAAGTTCATAATAGCTTGTGCTTGATTTTATCAAATAAAATAAAAGAGATGGGATTCGAACTCATGACCATTAGGTCAACAAGACTTTAATATTGTGTTAATGAAATATCTCACTTAAAAACTTAAGTTATTAAGTAAAACTCGGAATATAATTTATATTATTCTATAACAATATCATCCTTAATTACCATTCAACTTTCCATTTTAGATTACACTTCATATAATCTTACATGATGTTGCAGGCATCGGGGTTCTCATCGCTAAACATGTTGGTGTAGGTATCGTCCAGGGTGGTCTCGCTGCAAGTGGCTGTGACCGGAACTGCTCTAACATGATTCGGAGGTGCTTTCTTGTCATAAGCCTGTGAAACATAGGGGTGAGCCACTGAAGTGTACGGCACATAAGGCCACATCTCTACCTTCTTCTTTGTTGATTGAGCTGCCTTCAACAATTTCTTTGGATCCACGTACCCAGTCACCGTCACCTTTTGCTGCTTCATATCCACGTCCACAGATTTAGCACCTGAAAGAAAGACATGTTTTTGTTAATTAGCTGCTAAATCCCACCAGCAGATCAAAAGGTTAGAAGAAGATGTATATGTAGCTAGAGAAGACAAGAATCTAGCTACCTTTGACGCCGGAGAGGACACTCTTGATCTTACGTTCACAGCCCTCGCAGTCCATCCTGACTTTGAGAGCCACCGTTTGCATTTGCTTCTTTTTCTTTCCTTTCTTGACATTTCTCAGTAAATCAGAGAAATACTCCAAAGTTCCTGCAACTCCCATTTCTTGTTTCTTTTTCTGATCACTCTTGAAAATAATGTTAATTTCTCGTTGATATATCTTATAGGAAGACGAGTGCTGTCGTTTTAATTCTTTTCAAATGCGTGTCAAGAGACACGTACAGAGGGTACTGGAGAAAGGATGATGATAAGTACTAACGAGTGCTATTATATAGTAATTAACCAGCTGATACATAGGTTTTCACCCAGAAAAAAAAAAAAACTGATCATACACAGGTCCATGCATATGGAATATAAGACTCGTTAAAAGTCGATCAAAATGAAGACATGTATTCATTATTCAAAGAAAGGAGAAGACTTTCAACACGCATGCATTTGATGATGGGGTCTTATGGAATTGCACGGCACCGTCAGATGCCACGTTCGACGCGACAAGTGTCCAGGTAGGAATCTAATGGCTATATATGGAGGATTCGAAGTTGGGCAAAAGCACAGACATGGAGAATATGGTAGCTTAGTTGAACCTGTTTCAAAGAAGTGTTGCTTACTGGTTATTCCCCGGTAGTGAATTGCTTGATTGATTTGAGAATTGATCTGTACGTGGGCGGCGGGGCTGTACGCAAAAAAAAAAAAAAAAAGGAGATAAAAGAATAAAAAAATAAAAAAATCCCGGCCCCGACTGAGAGCGGCTGCTGTTACAAATGGCACTCTAATGGAGGGGCAAGAGATGCAAGACGGTCCGAACAACTTGTAGGGAGAGCTCTCAGGACAAATTATATATCGAGGTGTGGAGCTAAAACAATCTTCATTATTAATCGGTTGTTGCATCAGATACTTCCTGGGTTCCTTCAAAATGATGGGACAAAAAAATTCATCTAATGCATTCGAAATTAATTCTGAAACCCCAATGAGCGTAATTGTCCAGTGCTGCCTGCATTAATGTTCTGAAAAATACGCTGGAAAAATGTTTAAACTGATTTACTAATTAAAATCTTGAAGCTTGTGTAAGAAAGAAATCCACAAAAAACAAGAAAAATCTCGAATAATATCTTTTAAATCTAAGTTCAGCATGTTTCTGAACACAACTAATTAATTATAGTTAGCTAATTCTATACAAAATTGGATTTGTAGAATACATTAATGAAATTTCAGCCACACACAAGCTTATGAGCATAAATGGAATACATCAAGGCAGTTCAAAAAAACTTGAAAAGTAATTAATATTTGAGAGTGTGGTTGAAGTTGTTTTTTAAAGTGTTTTTCGTTCTAAAATACATCAAAATGATGCTTTTTAATTTTTTTAAATTATTTTTAACATCAGCACATAAAAATGATATAAAAATACTAAAAAATTTAATTTAAAATTAAAAAAAAAAAACTTTTGAAATGCAACTTTGAGATATCAATAATTTTTTTGTTGCTCATATATGCAATTGATGTCATGTGGCATGATGAGATTGGCCAATACAAATAGTAAAATCTCTATTTTTTTATTGTTTTTGTGTTAACTGGCGGTAAGTACTCTGTACGAGCATCATAGGACATCTAAGCAATTAAACTGAAGCATTGAGCATATCCTCAAGAATCTGATTTTAGTTTGTACTCTCCATTTAACTCATGCTGTCCTGAGGGATATGTATAAAGAGCGGATTTTGTAAAGTGTTTTTTTTTATATAGTAAATACAAAAATATTGGAAGATAAAAAATAAAATAAAAAATCAATTAATAAATTAGAGTTAATTAGAGCTAATTTGTCAGACTTGTAATTCAATTCATGCATCTATACACAACCAGGTGAATGGAGCTTGCTTTTTATATAAATATCAAACAATAAATTTTTGCAAACAAAAAACAGGTGAATTGAGCTTTATATATATAATCAAACAATAAACTTTTTAAAAATAAAATAAGAATTGCACATGAAACTGAAATAAAAAAATAACTATTTTTTAAAAAAGTGATAACAAATTATGAATCGTTTCTTTTATGTATTAAGTATATTCCAATGACTCCGTGTATCGTCATTTCTGATTGTTCCACCTGGTTCTCATGCCTACTAATCATTTTTAATTAACAACAAGGAATTGACCGATGTTTTAAAGATATTGGCCCTAAATTGCAAATAAGTTGATAAAATTAATGACCTGCAATATTAATTTTCCCACCTAAGCCGGATCAGATCATGAAACTATCGGTTGATGTCCAGTCAAACTACCTATTTGAAGAACACGTTTACACATACAAGGACGAAATGTCTCCATCCTTCCACAGGAAAAAGTGGCTAACCCCATCACTAGGTTAATTAGGTCACTGGATCACCATAGATTAACCAGAGCATCATTAGCATAAGCTCTGTCAGGTTTTATTTCATAAGCACCCAAAATGTCTGCGCTCTAAGTAATAATTTAGCAATACCTGGACCAACGGAATTTTAGGAGCATACTAATAACTATACGTAGAATCAGCACTAATTGATCCCCGATAAAATGGGCAAACGAAACCATAGATCACTAAATCAAAGTAGATAAACCACTAAAGGAGATGAGTCTTTCCCACCAACCATCATCACCAATACAGTGACAAGGAGAAAAAAATGAAATTCCTTCAAAGTTGGGGGAGCTTGAAAAGGAAAGACAGGATATACAAGTGAGACAGGAGAGAGAAGCAAAATGATTAGATAGTTGAGATAAACATACATTTAACGCAGTAGCAATAGCAATGAAATCATTAGATGGGGGAATGGAATGAGCAGGGAAGCTGTGGATGATTCAGAGGAAGTCCTGCCAGCAATCGCTGGAGCAACAGAAGGTGTCCTGGGGATGCTCTGTTGCTCATTTGTTGGAAGTGGATTTGGTGATTTATCGTTTGGAGGTGGGGCAAGATGCACATCTGCACTGTCACTTGTATCTTGACCTGCAGACAGTAAAGAAAAGAATCAGTTTTTTCACAGGAAACACTTTAGGTTTACAATGGAAGTATTGACAATCCTTTGAAAGAAAATTCGACAGTTAATGAGAGAAATAGAAACTGGGAGGAAATAGAGAGGGAAGTAAAATCCAATTGTACCGGTATCACCTAAATGATGCATGTTTGGAAAACTCATGGGAAAAGAGAAAAGTGGAACAAGGACCTTACCTGGTCCCCAATAGACAATAAATTTCATGTAAGATCTGAAATAGACTAAGGGGAATTGAAGCACAGATGATCTCTGGTTAAGCACCATTGATTCTTGCTACTTGCTACTTGCTACCAATTAAAGCATCAAGGACACGAGGATTTGACAATAGACTTGCAGGTTTCCAAAGTTGCAATGAAATAACAATATGATAAAGCTGCTTAGCTAGTGTAACTAACAAAAATAGCAAAACCCAAAGAAAAATTCTTCTGAACCTCCCCTGAAGAAAACTCCATCCAACAATTTATCCAAACGAACACGCGTTTTGAACTATGAACCCAGTAAGAATATTCTAAGAATATGATTCATTGTATTTAGAAACATATACTTTAAAACAATGAAATAGAATTCTCCATAATTAAACCAAACAATATCACAGTATACTTACAACTGGAATTAGACCAACCCAATTTCAAATTCTCTATGTCAAAAACCATGTGGTAACCAGTCATGAAGTTTTCTGCAATTTATGTCAACCCGGTGTCACTATAGCATGATGGTTAAAAAGAATAAGCACGAAAATCCAACATGCAGAGGAGCATACTCACGTCCAATAATACCATAACTGCCATCTGTTGGCTGGAGACTTAGACAGTACATTGTAAATCCCTGTACAACATAACATTGTGGGATGAGATTTTTGCAGCAAGTCACCGCATGAAATTCTAAAAACTACAGGCCAAAAATGAATGGTAGAATATATGGTTTATGCCTAAAGCTGAAGAAACAAAGCAAAGTTGGTCAAGTAAATCTCAGAAGTAAAGCTGAATAATTTCAGTAAAGCCAGATGCATGTATTGGGAGATATTACTTTTTTTAACTGCAATAGAGATTAGAGAGTGACAAAGGGAACTATCTTGCTGGAAAGTTTCACTTTACCTTCCTTGCAGCCAATACATTTTTGTATCACAAGTTCAGATTCCAATAAATAAAAAGCTTAAATCATCTCATACCTGATGGTGCGAAACAGAAAATGTGGGATTATGAACTACAAAGTCCTGGTTCCTTGGGAATTTAAGTTGAATGGCGGGAATGTTGTGTAATTCCCGTGAACTGCCCAACAAAACAACACCCAACAATCAGTTTCCTGAGATACAGGATAAAATCTCACAAACTTTCAAAAACTCTTCACCCTAACCTGGCATTATAGCAATAGTCCCACAGGCCTTCTTGCAAACTAAATCTTTGAGCATTCATTTGTTTGTCAAACTGTACCAATAAACAAATAACAACTTAGCCATATAAAAAGAAAAACTTAGATAATGCAAAACGTGGACTAAAATATGCACCTCTGACACAAGTTCATTATAAACTTCACTTGGAAGATATGTGAAAGACGAACCGCTGTCAACCAATGCTTTGAACCCAGATCTCTTAAGACAAGAATTACCAACACAATAAGATTCCACCCCGACAAAGTAAGCAACACTGAAACAGTTAGCAAACTAAATGCAGTAAGAATTGCAGGAATAGTAAGCATCATCAAGCCATCTAAGACAAGTCAAAACACATTTAAAAAAGGGTTGGTGCAACTGCCATACTAAGATCCTTGTATTGGCAAAAATGGTGTTGACTGTTGGGAGGCATGCCCTCTATCACCAAAAAGAATCCTCCCAGAATCATTCTCTTCAAAACAGAGCGAAAAACAATTTTGAATTAATCCAGCTTTGGCAAGCAAACTGGGGACAGAAATGTCTCCAGGTCCCAATCCCATAACACCATCTGGAGCAGCTCCATCGAAATAGCTCCCACTTTGCTTCCTACCGCACCTACATTCCAATAAAAGCAAACAGTAAAACCTCCATGTCCAATCACCATGAAGAACCAAAGTACAAGATTAAAACAACACAGCACCCTAAAACAACAGGAGCTTGAAACATTTTCCGAGCCGTGCGATCCCCGACTGATGCCAGATGTAATTTATCCTCAACCAAAAACCCAGCACTTGATGTATTTTCGAAATCATCATAATTAAAAATGTAAGGGCAAGGATCCTTGGGGCTTTTGCAATTCGAACTCCATTCGCATAACTGGTGATCACAAGGTAAGTGCCTGCTTGTGCTTGATAAAGATGGACTATACTCGTTTAAGTCTCTATCCTGCATAATAACAGGGGCACCTGCCAATCAATCATTCTAATAATTAAACACCATAAACCTCTTGTCCAATTTTCTCTCTTTTTTTTTGTTTTCTGAATTTTTTTTTTTTTGAAAACTCAGTTAACATGTAAATTAAAAATAAAAAAAAAACAATTATGGATTGTGTACCAGAGAAATATTGTAGTAACTGGCAGATAGAGGTGCACATTGAATACAATCACATGGGACCCATAACAAATCACTACCAGCATCCAATGCAACTAAAAACGACACGTTTGGTGTGCCGATATCTATCCATGTATAATGCAACCTATATACAAAAGAAAGAATATTTAAAATTAATAATATTGAAATTTATTTAGGATTTTTTTTTAATTTTAATTTTGACTGACCAGTCAAGTTCGTTTCCGAAGAAGAGAGCCTGGCTTCCTTGAGAAGGAAACAGCAACTGATTTTTCTGCGACCCGAGCTTCATTCTCTGTCGTTTCAAGTCGTTACCTAGTAATAGTTGAAAGTACTCAAAACTGTTCCGTTCCGGCCACAAATCACCACTCGCATTGCCCTTGCGCGAGATCGATAACGATTTTGCCTCGTCGGAGAAACGGTGTATCAGCTTGGAGGAAAATGTGAGCCAAGTATGTGGAATCTGATAAGAAGATTAGAGAGATGTTAGAGAGAAGGGCTCCCCAAAATCCTCCCCACCAATGTCCCCGGTGCCGGACATAGACCTGTGTCCGTCACCCACCAAACCTCCAATCTACACCCAAAAACAACCTGCCAGCCCCACCTACCTACCTTCATTTAAAATTCAAACTAGCAGCCACCGCCAGCCCCACCTAGATTTAAAATATTCAAACTACCAGCCACAAATTCCCAAGAACCAAGAACGACAAAATAACCTTTTTTTCCCAGACATCCCTTGTGCAAACACAGCCAAACAAAAACTAGATCCAAGCTTTTCAGCCGTTTTAAACAATGGCAACCGAGCGCAACCCCCAACAAACTAAGACTAGCTCTTGGGCCGAGAAGGTGCGTGTCTCAGACAACACTACAAGGTGCCAGCTTGAGCGTTTGGAACGGCAACCAACGGGAAGTATCCTGCAAATCCCAAAAGACATGGTGATGGCCAATGTTGACAGTTGGCGGCGCAGCATGATAGGTTTCTTCATCAGCTACAAGATGCCTTTTTATGCTATCCAGTCTATCGCGAATAGGGCATGGAAGAAATATGGTCTGGAGAAAACTACAGTCCTTGACAATGGCTTCATGGTCTTTCGGTTCCCAACAGAAGAGGCCATTGAAGAGGTCCTAGCCAAAGGTCCATGGTTATTTGGAGGGAAGACTATTCTTCTTCAAAAATGGCATCCATGTTTTCAGTTTGATAAAAATAAAATCACCTCCTTACCAGTCTGGGCTAGATTGAAAGGGCTGCCTTTCCCTCTGTGGAATAAACATGGTTTAAGCCTGGCGGCGAGTATGGTGGGGACACCATTGGCGTGTGATGAGGCCACCCTCCAGTGCAATAGGTTGGAGTATGCAAGGGTTTGCATAGAATTGAAAGCTTCCCTGCCCCCAGTGCATAGCTTCAAGGTCGCAAGCTCTCTTAGCGAAGAACCAGTCACAGTGGAAGTAGACTATGAGTGGAAGCCATCTCGGTGTGCCACATGCAAAGTGTTTGGGCACTCTTGCAAGATGCAGGAGGCTGCTGGGAACATTGATGAAGTGGGCAAGGTGAAAATTTCAGAAGAGATTCAAACGCCAGGTGAGGGGCCCATAGAAAAGGTTGTGGTAACTGATCTAGCCCCCATTGACACGAAGGTGGCAACTTCAAATAATGGTGAGAAGGGAGACAGTAATGAAGTCTCTTCGCACGGGACTCACAAAGAGAGGCCCAAGAATGGGCAAATGGTGCAGCACAAAGCCAATGAAAGGCTTCCAATCACCCACCCCAGTGTCTCACGGGGAATGGAAAACAGTGGTGAAGAAGATGGAGAGAATGCATCTGTTGGCAGTAAGGGGGCTTTGAACACTACCACTAAGGACAAAGGGAAGGGGGTGGTGCATACAAGGGACCCTGGAAAGCTTCCACAATGCGAGGACAGTAATATGGATTCTTTGAGCTGTACTGTTGCTAGCATCACTGAGGAAGAGGAAGCTGGCAGTAGCATGGGTGGCAAGCCATCGACAAGTCAAAATGGTTCTAACACACCATCTCCAAAGGCCAAGCGGCGTAAAGGGAAGAAGAAGAAGGAGGCGAGTCGCCTCCATTAGGTCAGATTTTCTCAAATAATATTAATAATGGTTGTTATCGGAACCTGGAATATTAGGGGAGCCAATAATACTCACAAGCACCACGCTGTTCAAAAGTGGATCAATCACCATAAATTAGATATTTTTGGGTTATTAGAAACCAGGATTGAAGCTTCTAATATGGAAGCAGTGCTGCCAAAAATCCTTCCTCTCGGTTGGGATGCTTGGACTAATATTGAGGACCATCATAATGGTCGAATCATTGTGGGGTGGAATGCCAGTCAATTTCAGCTCAGGCGTATTGAGTCTTCGGCTCAATGGATAACTTGTGAGCTTTTGAATTCTCACACATTCTCAGGAACTCGTGTGACTTTTGTTTATGGGTTCAACAACTATGGGGAGAGAACTGTTTTGTGGGATTATATTCAGCGTACTAGTGAGGAGAACAAATTTATCCCTTGGGCTATTATGGGGGATTTCAATGCAGTTATGCGTCCTAGTGACAGGAATGGGGGTGCTAGTGATTGGCAGCGGCATCATGAGGATTTCCCCACTTGTATTGCTCAATCATCCCTCCAGCAAGTTCCTTATAATGGTTTTCGTATGAGCTGGCATAATGGGCAATCCGGGGATAACACTATTATGAGAAAGCTGGACTGGGTCTTCGGGAATTTGCCTCTTTTAACTGCATGGCCAATTGCAAGGGTTCAGTTTCTCCCTCGGCATCAATCTGATCACAGTGCCATGATCATGGCCTTAAATGGTCCGAAGCTTAGGGAGAGGCCTTCCTTTAAGTTCATGAACCAGTGGGCTGAGCATGGGGATTTCCATGAAATTGTCCAAAGGGTTTGGAGGGAATCTATTCCTGGCAACCCAATGTTCCGTTTGACTACAAAATTGGCCAAGCTTAAGCAGCTCTTGAGGAACAAGCACCTTCGGTGCACAAGCCATATTTCTTTTCGGGTCTATAAGGCCAAATCAGCCTGGACCGAGGCCCAGCACCAGCTGGATTTGGACCCTTCCAGCGTCAGGTTTAGGGAGATTGAACGGGAGAGGGCTGGTTTGTACTGGACTTTATGCCGAGAAGAGGAAGCTTTCTACAAGCAGAGATCTCGTGTGCAGTGGTTATCTTTGGGTGATCATAACACAAAATTTTTTCATAGGTCCCTCATGCACAGGAACTCAAGGAATGCTATCCATCGGCTTCAGGATGGAAATGGTGTGGTGTATACTGGCAGGAAAGAAATGGGTGATCTTGCTATTCAATACTACAAGTCTATTCTTCGGGGAACTAGACAAGCTCAGGGATTGAACCTGGGGGAGTATTATAACAAGGCCATTTCGGTGCAAGATCAGGAATCATTGATAATCCCTGTTTCGGATAAGGAAATTAAGGACGCCCTTTTCTCCATCCCAGATGATAAGGCTCCAGGGCCGGACGGGTACACCAGTTTTTTCTTCAAAAAGGCTTGGACTACTATAGGGGCAGATTTTGTGGCAGCAGTAAAGAGTTTCTTTACTCACAATCATTTGCCTCGGTGTGTCAATTCCACGCGGATAGCATTGGTTCCAAAAACGGAGAGTCCAAATTGCCTTGATGACTTCAGGCCAATCTCTTGCTGTAATGTTATTTACAAATGCATCTCTAAAGTGCTGGTTAATAGATTGCAGGGTTGTCTGGCTCAGGTTATTGGTGAGGAGCAAACTGCTTTTATCGCGGGGCGAAACATTAATGATGCGATCCAATTGTCTCAGGAGTTGGTTCATAATTATCACCTTGACCGGGGGCCTGCGAGATGTGCGATCAAAGTTGACCTGCGGAAAGCGTTTGACACCGCCAATTGGGATTTTATTGTTGCTGCTCTTGAAGCTATTAAGATCCCTGAGATCATGGTGGCTTGGATCAAAACATGCATTACCTCTCCTTATTTTTCTATTGGGATGAATGGAGGTCTGTTTGGGTACTTCAAATCGACTAGGGGTTTACGGCAAGGGGACCCGTTATCTCCTTATCTGTTTATATTGGCTATGGAAGGGTTATCAGGCATTATGCGGAAGTTAACCGCTTCTAGTCAGTATCGATACCACTGGCGTTGCAGCAAAAATAAAATAACTCATCTCAGCTTTGCGGATGATTTAATGCTTTTCTGTTATGGAGATGTTCAGTCGGTTGGTGTGGTAAAGGATTCCATGGATGCCTTTACGCATTTATCAGGGCTGTCCATTAATCATACCAAGAGTGATTTATTTACTGCAGGCATTGATCCTGAGGTTTCAGATGCCATTGTTGCTAAGCTTGGCATCCAAAGGAGACATTTGCCAGTGAAGTACTTAGGGGTGCCCATGATCACTTCTCGTCTAAATAAGGGGCACTGTTTGCCTTTAGTGGAGCGTATCACAGCCAGGGTTAAGTTGTGGACATCCTCAGTGCTCTCATATGCTGGTAGGTTACAGCTAATCAAAGCAGTCCTTTTTTCTATTCAGGTTTATTGGGCTTCAAAATTCATGTTGCCAGTTCACGTAACCAAGCAAATAGAAAGAATCTTGAGGAATTTCCTTTGGGGTGGAGTCACTTTGACTAGAGGAGATGCAAAGGTGGCCTGGAAAGACATTTGTTGTCCGTTCAGTGAAGGAGGTTTGGGTATCAAGCGGATACAAGACTGGAACACTGCTGCAATAATTAAGCAAATTTGGAACATATTGACCAACAAGGAGTCCATCTATGTCTCCTGGGTCAACTCTTATTTGTTGAAGGGGAGATCCTTATGGGCAGTCCCAATGCCCTCCAAACCAACATGGGGATGGCGAAAGGTTCTTCAGACAAGGGATTTAGTGCGTGGGAAAATAACCAACATTATTGGGAATGGGCAGAATACATATCTCTGGCTAGATTACTGGTTACCTGGAGGGATGAGGTTCTGTGATCTATTTCCTATGAGAGCCCTCACCTCGACTGGGTTTCCTTGGCAGGCTAGAGTCTCGGCCATAATTGAGGGGAATAATTGGAATTTCCCGGTGGGTGACAACCAGCTTCAAGCCACGTGGGATTCAATTGCTTTTCAGCCTAACAGTGAGCAGGAAGATGAGCATTGCTGGGAGCTTAGTGCCACTGGAGTTTGCACGATCCATTCTGTGTGGGATAATATCAGAATTGCAGGGCCTCAAGATGGTGGGGGAAAGCTCATTTGGCACAAATGGCACATCCCTCGCCATGCCTTTGTTCTGTGGCTGGCATCAAAGTGCCGTTTAAGGACTATAGACAGGATGCACAACCAACCTTTGCCTCAACCTCCCTGTCTCCTTTGTCGCACTCATGAAGAGAATCACAACCACCTCTTCTTTCAATGCAGATATTCCCAGATGGTCTGGCAAGCGTTGCTTCTGAAGGCTCAGGTTCACTGGCCAACGACTCCGTGGATGGAGGCTTGGGATTGGGCATCTACTGAGTACAGCTCTGGTGTTCAAACAAAAATGATGGGGCTGCTGTTGGGGGCCACGATCTACTGTCTGTGGCAAGAGCGTAACAGACGCTTCCACGATCAACACTTTGGTACTCCGCAGAAGATGATTGAAGACATCACAAATTTGATAAGGGATAAACTGGGCACCTTACGGGAGAGAGATGAGATGCCGGAATCCCTTCGAAGTCGCTGGAATATTCCGTGAGAGTTTGGATGGTTTGTGGGAGAAGGCTGCCGGAGGAGTAGTTTCTGTCGGGCCTGGCCCTTGAGCCAGTTATGGCAGGCTGCGGCTTGGCCTTTTGTGGTGGGATGGTTTGAGGTGTTGTGCCTTTGGGTTGTTCCAAGGGCCTTAGGCTTCTTTTGGGCGGGCTGGTTTTGTCCTCTGCTGGTTTAGTCTTAGCGCTGGGCCGGGTAGCCCTTCGGGGTTCGTTGTAGGCTTTAGGCCGTTTCTTGTTCCTTTGTTTTGGCTGGGCTGGGAGCTGTCCCTTGCCAGGCCGTCCTGTTGGCTTTCTTGGCCTTTCCTTCATTGTATATTTCCCTCTCTTAATGCATTGAACAAGTTTCAAAAAAAAAAAAATGTGAGCCCAGCTGAAGCTCCAGACTGACAGCATAGCAGCACCACTACCACCAAAACAGCCACGCGATCACACTCCATCGTGTGATTAATAATAGCAATAATACAAGAGTTTGGGTTTCTGTAGAGTGAAAACGAGAAAATGAGGAATGCAAGTTAAGGGAGCGGGTGCTAATTTGCGCTGGGGGTGCAGTGCGGGTGTTTGTGAGTTTTAACTTTTAAAAGTTTAAACCCCGGATTTGAAGCTGCTAGTAATAATAATAACAGTGATTGGATGGGGGGGGGGGGGGGGGGGGGGGGGGGACGTGGAAAAGATGGGTCGGCGCCAGTAAGAAGTCAAAAGGTGAAATGATAATATGGGAGGAGGGGGCGGTGAGAGAGCGACACGACAGGCCAGGGGGTCGTAAATGACGTGTCGAGAAATGAGCAGAGGGGTTTGCTGTTTACACGTGGGATTCTTTGTTTCGTGCTCTTTCCAACGGGAAATGAGCCACACGCTCTTCTCGATGCCTTTTTGGGAGGCAAAGCTGTTGAAAGGCAAGGCTTCTTTTTTTCAGAAATTCTATTTTTTTAATATAAGGTTCAATTAACCCCGACCGATTGAATGAAGGGACCCTGGCCTGCATAATGTAAGGTTCAGTCCAATTTTTGGTTACATAATACTGCCGTCCCTTAAATCATATCCCCAAATGCATATCACGCTTACATGGGAATATGCTTCTAAAAGCTTTGGTTTGGAGAAGTTTTGGAGAATAAAAAAAAATCCAGAAAACAGAGGCGTGGCTATACATATTAATTAATTTGTTTGTGGACAAATTCTTTCATGGAACAACGAGCCTTTTCATTAATATTGATTAATTTGTTGCCCATATATATGGGCTGGTGCTGTTAGGTGTACTCGCCCGGCCTTGTAATATGTGGGCTTAATTAATATGATCGTGGTTGGCCCGTAGCAAAGTCTAAATCACCAATAAAAAAATATTTTCATTATTTCTCTAATCGAATAATATTTTGATTGATTTGTTGCACATATGATACTAATTTTGTTTTTGTCCTTTAATTATTCTCATTTATTTTTCTAATCAAATAATATTTTTTTATACTGCAAATATTTTTTTTAATTTTGTCTTCAATCATAATAACAACTCTTATCATTTTTTATATTTTAAAAATTTTAATTCTTATTGCGACCCAAGCAATCAAATGGCTCGTGGAAACTAAAAAAGAAATCGTGAATAAATCGACACATCTCCATGTCAAGTAAGTACATGGTTGCCAGTGTGGTTGCGGTTACTTTTGAAAGTGTTTTTTCATTTAGAAATGCATTAAAATGATGTTTTTTTTATTTTTTTTTAAAAAAAAATATTTTTGGCATCAGCACATGAAAATGATCTAAAAACACTAAAAAAATAATTTAAAATATAAAAATATATTTTTTTTAAAAACACTTTTGAAAAACAGTGTCAAACGGTTATTAAGACAAGTTAAGAGTCCTTCCATGTGCACTCGTGTCATCATATTCCATGTTTCAACAACGAACAATTAGTATCTATTTAGAAGTGTGATTGATATTGCTTTTGAAAGTGCTTTTTGTTTAGAAATGCATTAAATTAATGATTTTTTTATAAAAAAATATTTTTGTTGAACAATGTAAAGAATAAGGACCGAAATAAAAAGTAGCATATGTGACCAATTTTAATTGTAGGATAAAATTAAAACAAATTAAAACCTATAGATCAAAAAAATTAGAGGAACTAAAAACAATCCAAAAACAAGGACTGAAATAAAAACCAACATATAATTAGTTTCAATTAAAGGGCACAATTGGAAACAATTACAATTTTCATTAAAGAAATCAGGAATAAAAACAAAAATAAAAGAACAAGACTGGAATAAAACAACCCAAAACATGAAGGACTATCTTTTTTTTTCCAGATGCAAGAGAGAGAGAAAAGTGGGAATAAAAAATTGTTCACCGACAATTTACTGATGACCTTCACACGACACATGCTGTACCGGTAGAAAGAGGTAATGGCAACGCATCAGGTGACATGGAGACCAAATATTTTACACCACACATAGACACCACAGGCGCATGCGTGAAAAACTGTTGGCGTGTTCGTACGACGTGCCTGCAGTAAAATCAAAAAAATAATTTTTTTTGAAGAATTACCTATACACCCTAAACCCAACGATGATAGCCATGAAAAAACCGGACATGGAGTACTACAATGTCCCCAATGCCAAGCCTTTAGTTTTGTCTTTATTAAGGGTATTTACATAGTTTTCTTATGCACAAATATGTGAAAAAACAGAAATACCCCAAACTGGCTCTTGTTTTTTTGTCAGCTTTCGGGGATAATTTGGTAGTTTCATTGTGCAAATTAAAATAAAAAATATTAAAAAATCACGAACAAACTAAAAATACTATATATCCCTTGAAAATATCCAAAATACCTTCAATATCAAAGATTTTTTTTTTTTGCTGGAGGGGTGGCTATATGGTTTGCATAAATGCCGCATGAAAGAAAATGTGCACAAAAAAAAAAATATGGGAAAGCACTATAGCAATCCATAGTGTTTTGTGCGAACAACTATAAGTTACAGTGTTTTTCCTATACCATTTATATTATAAGTGATTTATTTATTTATTTTTCAATTTAATTCTTATTTTCTTATATGTCATTACGATTTTTTTTATATCAAACTTAATAGAAATTAAATCAAAATTAAAAATTTAAGGATCAAAGTAAAGTTCAAACCAAAAATTTAAACTTTAAGAATTATATAAATCCGTCCCCTCAATAATATCATGTATTGATGTCAATTTTAACTACCAAAATAGTTGATTTTTATATTAAATAGTTTAATTTGATGAGCGGAGTTCACAGTAGGTGTTTTTCTTACTTTTAAAATGTTTAAAAACATATTTAAGCATGAATATATTTTTATTTCAGATTTTAAGATGATTTTTTGGGTTTTTTAGACCATAAGTATTTTTTAGATGTTTTTGATCATTCCCACTAGATTTAATAAAAAAAATAAAAGATCAACATATGGACCGTAATGAAATGCGCTAGGTGAGCTAGAATAGTCGAACCCAACAACATCTATTATATTTCTTTTAAAACAAATATATATATTTTTAAATCTTTTTAAATTAATATTTTTTATATGTTGTTTTGTTTTTTTAAAAAATCTATTTTTAAACTTAAAAATAATGAACCTATACTTGCAATGTAAAATATCTATTCAGTATCAACACACCTTTTATTCGTGTCGCTTTCTTCTCCTTCAATTTCTTCGCTGGGTTCTCAGCTTGCAGCAAAGGTAAATCCTTTCTTTATTTTTACTCACTAGATCCATATAATGCACATCTGAAAGATATTTCTGCTGCTTTTTGTTTAAAGTTTTTTTTATACCTTTGGCTCAATTATTGACCTGGGTTTTGCTATTCTTTTTAACTGGGTAAAATCAGTTTTAATGTTGTAATTGCAGTTTTGGGGTAGTTTTGGATCAGTGGACAGTGATTGACCTGTTTGTGTTTCTGTTAAAAAACGAAACAAAGAAGTGTTAAACTAGTTTATGCCTTATGTAGAAGGGTGATGGAATCTGTTGATGCTTCTTTCTTATAGAATTTTGGCGGTGTGTTTTGACTTGAATTGTTCATGCGTTTTCTTTATTTTATGAATATTTAATTATTACTTTTTTCCAGTGAATTATTCAAGTGTTTCATTCAACACTGTTCTCCTCGTATAAATGCTTGTTTTTTTCCACTGTTGCTCGTTCTGGTTTCTGATTCGGTGAAGTGTAAGTATGCTCCCCTTTTTTTGCAGCATATGCCAAGTTCATAATTGCTGTTGCTAAGCTGAGGGTTTCGTGATGGGTGGTGTTTTGAGTTTAGCTAGAACAAGCGAGTATAATGAGGTGTTAAATAATGGAAGCTGCAAGAGGCAAAAGACATCCTCAATTTTTTATGATGAGGAAAGCCCAAGATTGATTCCATTTCTTCCTGATGAGTTGTCAATCCAGATTCTTGCTAGAATCCCCAGATGTTGCTACTTTAATCTGAGGTTGGTGTCACGCAAGTGGAAGGAAACATTTGAGAGTGCTGAGCTGTTCAAAGTAAGAAAAGATTTTGGATCAACAGAAGAGTGGCTGTATGTATTGATAAAGGATGAAGCAGATAAATTATCATGGCATGCTTTGGATCCTTTGTCAAGAAATTGGCAGAGATTGCCTCCAATGCCAAATGTTGTTTGTGCAGATGAATCTAAAAGGGGACTATCTGGGTTTTGGTTGTGGAATGTGGTTGGGCCAGGCATTAAAATTGCCGAAGTCATAAGGAGTTGGCTTGGGCAAAAGGATACGCTGGATCAAATGCCATTTGGTGGTTGTTCCATTGGTGCTGTTGATGGATGCCTCTATGTGCTTGGTGGGTTCTTTAGAGCTACCACTGTGAAATGTGTCTGGCGGTTCAATCCAATCTCAAACGAATGGAGCAAAATGACTTCCATGTCTACAGGTAGAGCTTACTGTAAGACAAGCATTTTAAATGACAAGCTATATGTTGTTGGGGGGGTTAGTCAGGGCCAAGGGAGATTGACTCCTCTTCAATCCGCTGAAGTTTTTGACCCTTGCACGGGTACATGGTCTGATGTCCCAAGCATGCCATTCTCGAGAGCTCAGTTAGTGCCCACTGCCTATTTGTCTGACATGCTAAAGCCTATTGCCACTGGGATGACTTCCTACATGGGAAGACTATTTGTGCCTCAAAGTTTATACTCATGGCCATTCATTGTTGATGTTGGTGGGGAAATATATGATCCTGAAACAAATTCATGGGCTGAAATGCCATCTGGCATGGGAGAAGGTTGGCCTGCACGGCAGGCAGGTACGAAATTGAGCGTGGTGGTAGATGGTGAATTGTATGCATTTGATCCGTGTACTTCTGCAGACAGTGGTAAGATTAAGGTATATGATCAGAAAGAAGATACGTGGAAAGTTGTCATTGGGAAAGTCCCTGCTGCTAATTTTACAGAATCCGAATCTCCATATCTGCTCACAGGTTTGCATGGAAAGATTCATGTCCTCACAAAAGATGCCAATAGAAACATTGCAGTTATGCAGGCTGACGTGCAAGACAATTTGGGTTCCCCACCGAACTCAACTTCTGTTTCCGCCGAGTCCTTGCACGAGCATCCCGACTCATCAGAAACAGTTGTTTGGAAGGTCATAGCCAGTAAAGGTTTTGGGTCTGCTGAACTTGTAAGTTGTCAAGTTCTTGATATATAGGGCTACTTCGATTAGTGTTTTATTCAAGATATTGATGTGTATTAGAACCGCACAACTGACCAAGTACTAGAAATTGGAATCTGGTGTCTGCTCATCAAGATGGCTTCCAATTGTATTCGTATTATTACATCTGTTTGAACTGCCTGACAAGACAGGTATCCGGATGTTTGCGAACTAAAGGTGTGGTATATATGAAGATATCAGCCAGTCTGTCACGTGTCATTTTCAAAGTTGAATGTGGTTTTCTGCCATCTAAAGTCACTCACTCGTGCTGCCAATTTTCTTCTCTGGAGAGTTGGGCTTGTGAAGTTCAAAGGTGAGCAGTAGCCATAACATTCAACTATTAGGATGTGGAATAACGTCTTGAATTGTCGAGTTTACAGCTGTAATTTTTCTCAATCTGTCCATAGATTTCGTGTAATAAATAAATATATACGTCCCTACCAAATACCAAAAATAATAATCCAATACAATAGAAGAGAGCGTCTGCTTTGCTTGGTGCACCGTATGAAGATCTTGTGTCCTTTTTTTATTTTTTATTTATTTTTTATTTTTGGTGGTTTCCTACCTTGGTACCGTTCCTGCTTTACAATGTATAGCCAACAACAGGTAAGCCAGCCAGACAGACCCCGGGAACATATCTTGTCTGAACCGAATTCTTGTAAAACAACCGCCCAGTAATCTGTTTAATTGAAAAGCTGAGCAGTTTGCTCCTTAGAAATTACCGGTTAGTCTCACAAATCTTAGGGCATTAGAGATTAGAGATTTATATGATCGTTAATTTTAAGACTCGTGAGATTAATTAAGGTGTACACAAACTGATCCAGATATTCATGTTAAAAAAAAAAAAAAAAGTAATCCCAAACAAATTTCCTCTCCAGAAAATTATTCTTAGGGTGGTATCTAAATCCCCCCCCCCCCAAAATAATTAATTTAAAGAAAAAATAATATAAAAACTTTTTTGTTAAAAAAGATACCAAATATAGAAGAATCTTAAAAAACAACAGCTCAAAAGTAAATGCGGACAAGTTTGTGTTAGGTAATGAAGTGGACACCTTTAATGTCCGATGGCAGACCAGCGCATTCATGGCCTAATTGCATCGTGTTGAAAATAATACCATAGATGCTAGGCCTTAGACTTTGTTAACTTTAACAATTTGTTTGGTATCGTTAGGCTATATATTATTTTTTAAAATATTTTTTTTATTTTAAAATATATTAAAAAAATAATAATATAATATTTTAAAAAAATATTTTACATCACCATATTAAAATTATTTGAAAATTAATTTAAAAAAAAATCCAAGATATTTCAAAACTTTGGTTCAACGCATCCCCCCACCTTCTACTTATTACTGAAACTCAGATTATTTGTCAAGATTTTTTTTGTTTTGAAATATATTGAAACAGTTTATTTTTTTAAAAAAATCATCACATCAAAATCAAAATAACCTAAAAAACAAATCTTTTCAAGACAAGATTTTGAAGAAGAAAACGAGCTCTTAATCGAGAATTGAGATAACCCAACTCATTTGAATTGAGATTACCCAACTCATTTAAACTGGCTGTGTGACTGGTTACCAGAATAAGGATTGGTATTCTGTGTCTTCGTTTCAAGGAATGATGCTGGAGTGTTGGCTATGGAGGAACACTTTTTTGTATTGAATCTCCTCGTAGCGTTGATTTCTCGACAAGAATGAGGCCGATCAAGTGATAATCTTTTATCTTTCTAAAATTACAAGAGTAAAAAATAATTCGTTCTCGAAGTCCAGCGAAATTAACTAATTAATCCCCATTACTTTAGCAGTTAATTAAGGGAGCGTGCAGGCCGTGTCTGCTGTTATTTCTCACCCATGCAAAAATCAGATCTCTCTCTAGTGGGATCTCACTTGCTCCAATATCTCTCTCTATGATGCTTCTTCCGAATTCAACCACTAAATGGGCAGCAAATGGGATGGAAAAAAACAATAGTTTTCGTTTCATCTTAATAAGACAACATGTACTGTTATTGTCTTCTATT
The DNA here is from genome assembly GCA_027405865.1 of Salix purpurea. Lineage (NCBI taxonomy): Eukaryota > Viridiplantae > Streptophyta > Magnoliopsida > Malpighiales > Salicaceae > Salix > Salix purpurea. The sequence continues at coordinate 5,474,172 of CM050329.1, read as the reverse complement.
TTTTTTGTTTATATTGTGCCCTGAATAGTAGTGCAGAGAAAAAAGCACAGTCAAAAACATTATCCAAATGAGGAATAATTAAAAACAAGTATGAAGCAACAAAACTGAAGTGTCCTTTTCGATATTCTTTGAGTTGCATTTATTCAGTTAGATTCAGGTGAAACAAAACAGAACCCCGATTCTGAAAGTTTCCCATTCCATCAGATTCTTTCTACATCAAGAATTTCAGTAACCAGCCTCTCCTTCGTTCTTTGGGGCTGCTCTCATTCTTTTCTCATCACCAGCATCCCTCTTGTTGTAGCATCAAGAAACGGAATCTTGGGGGTTCAAAAGTGCATTCTCAAGTGAAAAGCACGCTCCTTTTCAATCACAATCAGTTGAAAGATTGCTTCTTTCTTGGATTCCGAGGTCAAAGTCAATACATTTGATCTGGGTTCTTGGTGCTTTGTTTTTTAGATAGTGTAGCTCTTATTCACCGTTTCCTTTTCAAAGAGACTTTGTAGTGAAGGATACGTAAGTGGAGTTTAAAGGGTATTCTCTTTTGTTTTGGGAATTCGTAGAAATCATTATAGAGGTGGGGTTTCAGTAAGAGATTCGTCAATGGCAACATCAGCTTTGATCGAGCTAAGATTCAGGCTACCAGATGGCAATGACATTGGGCCAAACGAGTACAATGAAGCAGCCAATGTGGCGACTCTTAAAGAGCATGTGATTGAGCAATGGCCAAAAGGTTACATATCTTTTTCACCTTTATTACTTCTTAAATTGAATGCTTCTTGAATTACTTGTACTATCTATGTGTTTTGCCTCTTCGATTATTATATTTTACTCTGTTTGATGCTTATACTTCTTGTTTTTTGATTCATTGCTTCGAAACTGAAATAGCTTTCATTTTCTAAGGATTTATTCTTGTTCTTCATGATTGTATGTTTCTAGGAATCTTTCATTTTGATACTTCTTATGTTACCTTGTAGACATTGAGTTCATCTTGTTTACCTTCTAATGGCCTTAATGTAGTTTTGCAAGTTACAATTCTGATATTTCTGAGTCTATTGGGACATTCAAGACTCTTGAAGAAATGGAAACCAACTAGATTTAGGTAATTTAGTTGCCAAATTGGTTGAACCAAAGAAAATGTAAGTGCTGTTTCATAAAACAATTTGCTGGCTGCTGAAGGGAAACCTGATGTCAAGAAAGGATGATGCTGTCCTTGTTAGTACTTGCTGTACATTTCAAGTCATTTGTAGCTGACAACAAAATCCTACCCTATGGTTTCCGGTATATGTATGAAATAGAACGAGAATGGTCACAATGCCAAATTTGAATGTTGAAGTTTGTAATTTTTGACTTTTCCATTATTAATGGATTAATCTAAACCTGTATTATTGTAATATTTTAAAGCCTCCTATGAATTGGCAAATCTCTCTCTCTCTCTCCCTCTCTTTTTTCTCTTCAGTTTGCACTTGTACAAATACGGACAAAGGGTAATCATTTGGAAAAGGCGCGTATAGAAATCTTTCTTGCCCTAAATCTTGAAATGTTGTGTGGTTTAGTATGATTACCAAATTGTATATTAATGTCCAATTGACCTGCATTTTCTAATATGATCCTGTCTCACTTAACAGACAAGGAAAATGGCCCGAAGACTATAAGAGATGTGAAGCTTATATATGCTGGACATGTACTGGAAAACCATAGAACACTTGCCGAGTCCAGACTTCCTGTCGGCGATCGTCTCGCCGGTGTAGTCACCATACACGTTGTTCTGCGTCCTCCTGGCACACAGATAAACAATGGTGGGTAATCCATGTAGCATGCTGCAGATAGTATTTCAGAACGTGCTAAAAAATGCATCTGTGTGGATTATGAAACTATATTACTCATGATAACTATTCGTGAATTTTACCTTGTATTACAACTGTGAAGTCATTGATGTCTCATTTAAAATTCCATTTTAAACAGCATCCAAAGGGTTTGCTTGAAAAACAATGGATTGAATGAATAGTCTACTCAGCACCCGAAGAACTAACACTCAAATGTATCTTTTACAGGAGATCAGCGTGTTGATGTTGAATGGCGGGAGGGTTGCTCATGCTCAATCTTGTAGTTGCAAGAAAGATAATTTTCAGAAGCTGCTTCAGTTAGTATTGGAGCCTCTCATGTGCAGTGTTTTAGACAGTAGATGAGGTGCAGTAAAACATTTCAGGAACTCCAAATTTCTAGTGGTTTTAGAAACAAAGAACTTGAAAGTCCACAACCAGCATGACCTCTGTTTCTTTTATCTTTTGGTTTCTGGGGGGGGAATCTGTCATTGTGGATTAGAAGTTTAGCTGATATACAGGACTTATCCTTCCAACAGAAAGAAAAAGAGGGGGGGGGGGGGGGGGGGGGGGGGGGGGAGAAAGTAGAAGCGCTTGCAAAAGAATTTATGATTTTGCTTTGATCTGTCACTGCCTTCTGAAAAGGTACAGCATGCGATTGTTCACACGATCAATAAATTTTGACAGATATCCACGCTGGATTGAGTCCAACTTTTTATAATTTCATTTGGTTTAAGGAGGCTCTAGTCTAGTGGCTGCTTTTATGATTCGCATTGCTAGGCTAGTGCATATATCAAGTGAAGTTGTAGCTTTACCAAAGGCCACTTAATCATGAAACCTGTTCAAGAATGGCTTCTGCATGCTCCGGCACCTAAAGGAAAAACCATGAATTAATGAAAAGGCGCAACTGGTAGAGTGGAAGGGAAGACATAGCAACGGGGAGGAATTGGTTCGTGGCATTTTGCTAGCTTTTTGAGTGGAAAACCAAAATTGGTTTTGCTGATCAAATAATTTGATTACTATACAATATAATGAATTACAGCACAGAGCAAAAAGGTCATAATTTTATACGAACTATACACCTTATGATGCTAACAACCAGCAGAACACGATTTTAATTACAGAAGGTACAACTGCTTCTACGCTTTTGGCATCCCATTGCAGGCTTGTCGTATTTGAAACTTGATTTATGCCAGCTAATTAGCCAGAAAATAGCAACCAGCAATCTGCATAATTAATTAATCACGGCAGTATGGGGATATATGAACTTCTGAACTCCATAAATGGGATTTCTGTGGCTTCGTAGAAAAGGCACTAATGGAGGCTTTTAAAGATGGCTACGAGGAATGGTCCCCATGGAAGGCTGATGAGGAGCGGTCTACGTATAGGGCTTTCTTTGATGCCGAGCATTCTTGAGAGTCATCATGAGCTTGTGTCTCTCACCTTCAACCTCTGCAAATTGAAGGCTTAGCTGGGAATAGCGGTCATGCATCTCTTTTAGTTCAGTCTCCATAGAGGTATAGCTTCCCTTTAGTTCCAGCATGTCCTTAATCAACTCATTGATGTCTCTAAAGCTTTTGAATATGGCTTCCTCATCACTGTGTTGTTTCAAGAAAGAACTGGAGCAGAATGGGAAAATTTTATATTCGTTAGCTTTCTTTTTAGAGGTTATATCTAGTGTATAGCATCACCGATTATAGGTTTCACATGAGGGAGGATTCTTCAAAAAAATATGTGAAAATTTCACCCCTATCATTTCTTGAAAAAGTTTAACCATCTACTGTGCAACTTAGTGCAAAGCAAATGGATAAGGTTAGAAAGAGAATTTTCTATGTTTCTACCATTGCCAACAGGAATTCTAGTGTCTCAAGTGTTTTGACAGCTGGATTGAGTGGCATACCTCTGGAAAAGGATGCTTGATCTTTTCTTTGCTTGCAATGCTTCAGCAAGCTCAATTTCTAATGCAAGCACCCTCTCTAGAGCATTTCCACACCCTGAGAATTCATTGAACAAGGGGAACATGGTTCCTAGTTCTTCATTGACCTGAGCAAAGAGTAGAAATTTAAGTTACCATATGAAGAGAGTTATTACACTTAAAGGTACGGATAGCAACTAACCTACCTTCTGTAGCTTCATAAATTCACCATGTAAGCCCGGAAACTTTTGGTCAAAATCATTATCATCTTGCAGCAGAAGTGAATTCTCGTTTTTCATCCTTTCTAACTGCATGCAAAAGAGAGAGAAAAATATAAGTTAGCTTTGCAAATTTACATTTATCAAATGGATCTAATGCTATCTAAGACATATGTTCCATTTCTGTGCATAAGAATAATTGACAGATGAGCAATCTGGAGGCATCATCTCCCTGTGCTTTGGAGTGCAGATATGTTCACCTGATTACTCAAGTGGTCCATGCTAGACTTTAAACTTTCAGCTCTGAAATGATCATTGATGATAGCTAAATGCTTCATGTCAATATGCGGCAACCTGTCTTGATTTATGAGTGCAGAAGTTTTAAGCCCATTTACACTTGATACACGAACATCCTGATAAGCAATTACAAAAATAAATGGTTAGAGGAAAACCTCTCGACATTGTAAATTTTGCGATAGAGAGGTCGAAGGATAATGATTGCAAAATTACAATTTTCTTACAGAAATTCAAATAGTTTACTAGCTCACACCAAAAGATATGATAAACTTCAAACCATTGATTATCAATAAACAAGAATTTCAAGGAAAAATTTAAAAGATACTTAATTCTTTATGAAACAAAAACCACTAGGAGAATATAACACAGATATCTGATCACAATTATATTATTTTGAGTACTATTTTCTTCTTTTATTCAACAAGTTCAAATATTAAGCTACATTATTTTTCCACTGGAAAGCAACAAGACTTCAGGGACAGCAAAGCTCGGACTTTTGAGACAGGAAGCAAGGGCTTGTTTTTGATAACGCCTAACCAAATATGAAGCAAGTGAAAAGGATAGATACAGGTACACTTATAGCATCCAACAAATTCTAAATGTGTATGTAACATGATTCATTTAAGAAAGACTGGAATCTCTTCTCAATTTATGATAGGGCAGATAAATATATGATACCATGAATTAATCAAGTATATATTTAATTATCCTCTTGAAATAACATAATCAAAATTGAGATATACTGAACAAATTTTCAATAGCACAACCGCCAAGTTTTTGTTTCATTGATTACCTGCCCAGGTTGCCCATCCATGAGTGTGCTTGAATGGCCTGCTCTGTCAACAGAGGCAAGGAATGCATGTTTTGCTTCTTCACAGTTCCTCGAACTATGTCTCCCCAAACACTTCTGGTTTGGATCCCCTGTTGGACCATTCAAAGGGACCACGTGTGCTCTTTTTCTTTCATAGCTTGAAGCATCAATGATTGAATTTTTGTTGTTGGAATTTCTGGTAAATGACTCATCAGAAGACAAGCAATCCACTTCGCAGGATCCATCATTTTGTCCAGCTTGCATGTCCACTTGTAATTTGGAATTCTCTAGCAATTCTTTCATTTTAGTAAGTTCAACAGCAATTTTTGACTTCTCCTTGTTGCTTTCTTTCAAGGCAGCTTCGAGTTTTTGTTTTTCTTCCTTGCAGCACTCAAGAGTCATTAACGAGCATTCCATTTCAGCCTTCATCAGGTCATAAGCATTCACTTTTTCACGTTTGTCAGAAAGTACAAACTGTAACTCCGCCTCCAATTCCAAGATTCTCATTCCCAGTTCTTCATTTTTCTTCAGATGAGAAGCTTCAGATTTCTTCCCATTCTCAATTTCATCGATGGCATCTTGTAATTTCCATAGCATCTCTTCACTATGCTTTTTGGAGATGGACAGCTGCTGCTTCTGTTCTTGCAGCCTTGTTTCGCACTGCTCTCTGATAAATGCAATTCTCAAGGACTCTTGCATGGCAACTGGTGGTCCTTCAGGCTCTCTTTTTTCACGAGCCTGGAGACATTCAGCATCAGCTTTGTCTTTGAGCTCTTTCAAATGGACAGACAAGTTTGTGAATTCTTCAGTCTTCAAAATCTGATCAGAAAGCCTCTGGTTCAGCTCATTGCAGTGCTTCTGCAGCATCACGAATTCAACATAGTATCCTTCAAGGGAGATGATCTGAGCTTTCTGTTCATCCAATTTTGCTGTAAGTACTAGAAATTTTACTTCCAGCTCAACCTTAGAGAACACCAGATTATCAATCTCTTGTTCAGAGATCACCACCAAACACTTCAGCTTTTCAAACTCTTCAGAATGCTGAGCTTTATCCTCAATATTGCTAAGCACAACATTTTGAGAATTATTTTTGAATTCCTCGAGCTCAGCTCTTTTTGTCTCGACAAGTAACTTGTTTTCAGCAATAGAAGCCTCTAGTTCAGATTGAACAGAGTTCACATTTGTCAACAGCCTTGCATTATCTTCCATGTATTGTGTTTCACTTGCAAGACAGCGATTAAGGATGATTTCCATGTCAATATGCTTCTTCTCAAGTTGGGCAAAGTGTCTATCTGAGGAGTTCAGTTGCTGAAGAAGCACTTCAACTCCGCCCTCGTATTGAGTCTTTGCAAAAATGAATTGAACATCGGCAACTATTAAACATTTGTGCATCTCAGACAACTGAGTTTCGAGGGTGGAAGCTTCTTCATGAGCATTTTTAAGACATTCCTCTGACTGCAACAAAAGTTGGCAAACTCTTGACTTCTCAGATTCTAGATCCGACACCAACTGTTTGAGATGAGTCAATTCAGACTTGTGGAGGTCAAACTGGCACTGCTTCTCGTTTAATTGGGAAGTTGGATCTGTTATTGTACTCTGTAACCTCTCTCGCATGCTTCTCTCATCATGAAGCTCATCATTCAGAGATTGCAAACTCCCTCTTAAACTGATCAGATCTGAAGCAAGTTGGGCAGACTCCTCAGTTTTATCCTTCAAAGACACCATCAAAGCTTGCTTTTCATCTTGCAAAGATTGCAGGCATTCTCTCAGACTGTTAAGCTCTGATGCAAGCTTGGCAGATTCCTCTGTCTTATCCTGCAAAAGTGCCATCAAACCTTGGTTTTCATCACACAAGGATTGCAAACTCTCCTTCAAAGTGTCCAGCTCTGATGCAAATTTGGAAGCTTCCTCGGTTTTATCCCATGAAGATGTCATCAAAGCTTGTTTTTCACCATGCAGAGATTGCAAACTTTCTTTCAACCTGTTTAGCTCCAAAGCAAGCTTGGAAGAGACCTCCTCTTTGTCCTGTGAAGATGCTATCAAAGCTTGGTTTTCATCATGAAGAAATCGCAAATTTTCTTTCAAACTAATTAGTTCCGATGCAAGGTTGGCAGCTTCCTCAGTTTTATTCCGTATAGTTTCCATCAGAACTTGGTTTACATCATGCAGAGTTTGTATGCTATCTTTCAAGTTGTTCAACTCTGAAGCCAGCTGAGCAGACTCCCTGTCTTGCGAAGATGCCATCAAAGCTTGGTTTTCATCATGCAGAGATCGAAAACTTCCTTTCAAACACTCGAGTTCGTATGCAATCCTGGAGTACACCTCATTTTTCTCCCGTATAGATGCCGTCAAAGCTTGGTTTTCTTTCATAAGTTCAGCTGCAGTCAGCTTAGTCTTATCAAGTTCACTAGCGACACTATCTAATACCAAGATTTCTTGGCCAAGGTCCCTGTTTTTAGAAATAAGTTCTTTCAACTGAACTGCCAAATGATCAAAATCAGAAAAAAGTTCATTGTGCTGCTGTGCACGCTTTTCTTCAATTTCAGGGCTGACCTTGAGTTTGTAAGCAATACCCTCAATGTCCAACTGAAGCTTCTGCACCAAAGCATTCGACACATCTAATTTATCCACCATGTTCCTTATATCACATTCAAACTTCTGTTTCAACAATGCAAGCTCTGATTTAGCTGCAGCAATGGACACTTGTGCTATATCTCTCTCATGCACCAGACCTTTCTTCTCTTCCTTTAGCTGGAGAATCTTACCACGTGAATTATGCTGAAGCTCTTCCAATTGCTTCATGACACCGGTTAAATCCATGGAGTCTAAATTGTGATAGCCAGATTCACTAGAAGGCAGTCCATTGATACTTTTGTCATAGGATGCCAGCAAGTTCTGCAACTTACTCTCCATAAAACTGACTAAATCCTGCAGTTTTTCCTTCACAGAAGCCAGATCATCAAATTCACCACTCAAAGTCTTCAATTTTTCCTGCAAAGAGAAGATCTCATCTTGAAGTCCACAATTTTCTAGGGTTTTCTTCTCCAATAAACACGCGAGCTCTGTTTTCTCTGCAACAAAATTCTCATACATGCTCTCATACTTTCTGCATTGCATCACTTGAGACTCCCATTCAGCAATCTTCTGCAAAAGAAGGTGATTTTCGCAGGTGACATTTTGCAAATTTGTTTCCAAAACTTGGTTTTGTTGAGCCATCTCATTGCAGTTGGCAATGCAGGTAGCTCTATGCTCATTTAAGGCATGAACATCATCCAATGCAGAATGCAGCTCCTGTGATATTAACACCTTTGACTCGGTTGAAAGCTCTAGCTGCCACACAAGTTCATTTATTTTCTCTTTCATGCATTTGACATCATTACTGGCTTCAAGCAAAGTTTCTTGTAGAACCTTTGAAAGTACATCCAAATATAGATTTGAAAAATGCATTTCACAAGCTTCTTCTTCAACCTTCCTGTAAAGCCCTTCCTGCAAATGTAGGGATCTTTTCAAGTCATCTAAAAGAATATCACAACCCAACTGCTGTTTCTTTGACCCAGCAAACTGATTTTGGAACTGAAAGAGCTTCCCCATATGAACTTCCCTTGAATCAGATCTCTGGTTGTCTGTGGTTACTTGGTTTCCTTCGAAGCCTGATTGTGAACAATCTACAAAAGCTTGCCGGATGAGGTTCTCATTAGTTTTGAACATAGACAAAACCTGAACTGAGAGCAGTTCCAAGTCCCTTTGTAACTGGCCAACAGCAATAGAGTAATTCAGGTGTGCCCTTCTGAGCGCTGCCTCTGAAGTAACAGCCCTTCTTTCAAGTTCCTTGTTCAGAGAATCCAAATCATGTTTGTCTTCAAGTCTTGATAGCTGGTCATTCAGATCTAAGCGCATTGTCTCCATCTCTGCCTTTGTGGATGAAATTGTATACAAGCAAGTAGCATGCTCATTTCGGAGATTCTGCAACTCCCCCTGCATACGCCTCTGATTTTCCTCAAGCTCCTGGACGAGAGCTTCATAGTAACACTCCATCTGGTCCATTTTCTTCGCAAGGCTCTCTCGTTCAGATTTTGATTCATCCAACTCCCTCAGAAGTTCAAATATTTTTCCTTTCATTGCATTGGTAGTATTTATAGAGTCAGTCTCATGAGAAACCATGCCAGGAATATTAAGACAATGAAGCATGCCTGGTTCTGATTGATACAAGTCCACATCAGACCCTGATTCACTTACAAACTGGACATTTTTATGTGCACTCATTTCTCGGATCTCCTTCAAGCTATATCCTTCAGAAGGTACCAAGTGGATGCTGGAAATTGGCAGCTCTGTTGCTCGCTTGAGATTCTGCAGCAGGCCAAGCAAGTCCTCTATGTCTGAACTAAGGAATCTGAAATCACTTTCATGGTATCCCAAGAATGCCTTATTTTGTAGCTCTTTTATCTTATCTTCCATGGGTAAGAGCCCATTTAGCCATCTGAGTTGCAGATCTTGAAATCTGTGATCCCATCTGGGCTCTGTAGCATTTCTGCTGCTAAATGAAGGGGATAACTGAGAAACCTTTAGCTGGTCAAGTTCATTTTTCAACTTTGAACACTCCGACTTCAATATGGACACCTCTTCTCCAGAAGCAATCTCAGCAGCAAGTTGCTTGGCAAACTTTTGGGTTTCGTAACCTATTTCATCAGCATGACCCTGTATGGAGCTTACCTCCTGTCTAAGCTCAAGAATAGATGACTCGGCCACTTCAAAGCTTCCTCTAAGTCTACCATTCCCTTCATGTGCAGCTGCCAAGTCATTATCTGCACAGTAGTCTGAGCTCCAGGCATGAACCCAGTCATTTGTTCCCTGTGCCAAAAATCGATGATCAGAAAGATCCCCTTTCTCCAGCTGAGGACTCTGGCCAAGGGAAGGTCCAGTTAAGTCACCAGAGGCGGTGCTCTTAAGGCTATCAATTTCATGTGTACTGGAAGTATCATTCTTCTCTGCATGTAAACTCTCTGAGGTATTGGAAGAGCCATCAAAGCCAACAGCCGAGTCTTCATATTCTTCGTTTGATCCCACCTCTTGTTTGAGTGAAGCAAGGTCTTTAGATTTGTCTTTAAATCTAAATCTGATACTTACCTATAAATCAGGCCAAAAAATAAATAACCTTGTTATTGATTGGAATCACGATGAAAGAGGACCGTTTTGTTCATAGAGAAACACTATGGCAACAGAAAAAGGACTTCAAATATAAATATATAAATATGAAGTTGCTCTGTTCACAAGGCAACTCAAAAGGTACCAATAGTACATACATGCACCCTTCCTCAAATTCTATAACTGCATCAACTCGGTTTAAAATCAACACAAAAAAATAAAAGCATCCCACTGATATAAAACAGATCTTATTTTCCAACAGCTGATCAACATAAGGCATAAACAACACGCGAAATTTGAACTAATAGTTTCAAGAGGAAAATGTGCAAGCAAGAAAATGTAGCAAATAGTCAGGTAAAAGTTACTGACATGGATACAGAAGTTTATATTTATTTTCAAGGATATGTCAGCAAGCCACACAAGATTTCTTAAGATTCAGGAGAAATTGAGAAACCAGTTCACTATGTAAAATATAAGCAGGGATACGTGTACAAAACAAATGACATTACCTTATCTATCTGACCATTGTTAATCTCTTCATGAGATGATACTTTTCTACCAGAAGATTCATTGGGGCTGTTTTGGTCAGTCTGAAATGCCCTTTCTCTGAGTTCCCTCTGCTGCTCAAACTCCCTAAAAACAATTAATTTTTTTTTACAGTTAAGTGGTTGAAATCTATAAAGCATTAAGTTTGCATGTTTTTATGTATAATTACCGGAAACCAGTTTTTGAAGTGAGCAGCTGTACAGAGACCTGGAAATGAACACAGCAGGAAAGACATGTTGGAGTAAATAATAAATCTCCAAACAGATCAGGCCAGAAAAAGAAATATCTTAAGAGCAAATACAATTAGGCTCCCCCAATTATACCATTATATGGCTCAATCAGGAAATATATTATTAAACTAGCGTGCTTAAGACAATATTATTTAAGAAGGAACATTCAGAATTTCTCACATGCAAAGAAGTTCCAGAATCAGATCCATGAAGAGGCAGGACAGCGACAGATGGTTTTAATGCATCAGCATAATCAGCAAGGTTGATGTTAGCCTCCCCAAGGACACTAGACCGTGATGAACCCTGATGTTAGTCAGATTCAGACCAAATAGAATTAATGTCAATGAATTTACATGAAATAAAGAATGATCTAGTACCAAAATGGCAAGAGACCGCGTGATAAAATAGGGAAGAAAAGATATTACCATTGATATAACAAGCTTATAGATCTTTTCATCATATCGTTTGGTTTTAACATCTTGGAGAAGTCTTGTGCTCTCGTAGATAGGATCTGCCCATTTGCAGACCCCATTTCTTGCATTAGCTTTAGCTGTTTTTGCAGTTGCTTTTCCCGAATCAGCAGGAATGAAAGATATAAAAAGTTTATCCCATCCTGATTGAGGAATCTGTATTACATAAAGAGGGATAAGAGATTTAGTGGTTGCAGAGATTACTATGTGCTGAATAAAAAGATAAACAATATTTTCCATCAAGCAGGAAATATGCAATTAAGCCACAGTAAAGCTCAAACTCAATATTATGCAAAACAGTGACTGGTGTGAGCTACATACATCACCAATTCTGTTAAGCATCAAACAGAACTTCTACAAATCTTAAGGCATTTGGTTTGATTACGGTACAGGGTAATAAACTTCTGTATAATTGAAAACTATAAAAAAAGAATGTTATTTTCTTTTCTTGCTAATATATTCTAGAAAGCTGAATGTTTTTTAAGTATGCCAATCCCCACTCTCAGGGTTTTCATCGAGCCAATGCTCTGATTTTGCAACCTAGATGATAAATACCTGTGCCATTCGCCACTGTATCATATTATAAGATAGAATACATGGAATGCAACAATCGGGACATTAATGAATATGTCAGCTAGGTGAATGCACATTTGATTAGCTGATTAGTGTAGCATGCTATTGACTGAAAAGCCTGTGTATATGTATAGACAAGTGCGATAGCTATTTACATACACCTAGGTCAATAAAAAAAAATGACGAAGTTATAAAAGCAAATTTTTGCTTGTGTCATGGCGTGATTTAACAAAATTCATCAAGGTAGTAGCAAGTAACAGCAGGCCAGGTATCACATTGTTAAGACCAAATCTTACCTGTGTGGCATGGAACTGCAGCCGAAAGACAACTTTCACTTTAGTCTTCTCAAGCTTCCACTTGGTAATCCTCGACATTGCTGAAAAGAAAACTAATTTATTATCTGCTGCATCACAGTTCAAACACTGCAAGATCACGCACAATCACCAGGCAAAAAAACAGTATTCACAACTCTGCAACCACTGTGATCCTACAAGTCCCAGAACTAGTAATCATAAACACGCACAAAAATCACCGATGAAAAAAAAAAGCCAAGACTGCAAATTCATGCAACTTAGATCCTTGGGCCAGCCACAACTGGTCAAACTATTTGATCAGGTCAATTGGAGTAAACAACAGAATGAACACCACAGTAACTAGTTTTCCGCCATTTCCTCAGCAACCGAAAGAACATGGGAGAATGGCGTGTTCAAAAAATAAATACCTGGTGCACAAACTTCTCTGAAACGCTAAACCCAAAAGGAGTTCAAAAAATTCCCGCTATTAGAAAAGGCAGCTCCGATCTAAACCCTGTAAGAGAACGCAGAGAATATTTATCATAAACTCAAGAGCACACAAGCCGACAAATAAGAACCAAATGCACCACCCACTCCAACAGTGAGAAGACCTACAGGAGAGAACGATAGAGTAAAAGAGAATCCAAAACCAAATGTTGAAAAAACTGCACCCTTTTTCAGCCCATTACGCTATTAAAAACAAATCACCTTTTTTTTTTTCTTTTCCAACTAAAAGCCAAAAACAAGAGCTAAGAACAGTGGAATAAATTTACCCGATTGGACCTTGAAAAGAAAACAGAGTAGAGAGAAAGGACCAGGAAATGCACAAAACAGAAAATGCAGGCAGGGGGGATCCAAGTGAAACTCGAGATTCAGTCCATACATTTTTTCTTAAAAAAAAAAAAAAGAAGATGAGAGACACTTAACAGTTCTCGAATGTGGAAAAAACAAAGTGGTGAGAGGAGGTGGGCACCAGGTTGTGGATACACATCCAGGTGCTTAAGATGGAAGCGAGAATGAGAAATCTTTACATGGAAGGTTCTGCTTCTCTTCGTGCTTGTCTTCGGATTATTTGTGTTCGAGGTGGTTGGGATCTTGTAAGAGCGTGGTCTGTAGTCTAATCTATAACGTGAATAATAAGGATTTAAGATTGGGTTACAGACAGGATCATGGGTTTAATTATAAATAATAAGGTGCGATGGAAGAGTGGTTGAAGGTGAAATATCAGCTTCCAAGATTGATCCCGCCATGGCTTTGAAAATACTGTTCTCGCCAATTGTTAATTAATTATTAGATTATCCTCTAATTATGCAGATATTAGTTTATAATCATGGATTTACTTATTCTGAGTGATTCGAAATTACTTAAATGACCACTTCGTGTTTATCATCTTGTGCTGCTATGGTCAGACATCTTTTTTTTCAATTATTTTTTATTTTTGTCTTTTTATTGAATAATAGATAATTAATACTCGTATATTTAAATAGCCAATATCTATTTTTTTTTAAATAAAATATAAATATTAAAAAACATAACTTATAGATATTCGTTATCATCACTCCGCACCAATAGTAAGGCGTTTTTTGTTTTTTTATAGCTGGAATGAGATATTGAAAGTTTTTGAGTTTGAAATTAATTATTTTTAGTGTGTTTTTATATAGATTGATGTAAAAATAAATTGCAAAGTATAAAAAATATTTCAACAATATAATTTACCATATTCCTAACCATTTCATGACTGGTTGGGTTTTCTTGACAGGCGGAATTTAAATGGATCAACACCGGATAGATTGATTTAATAGAGTGTTTAGTACTGTGCTTAAAAATATATTTTGAAAAAATTTAAATTTTTTTAGTGTTTTAAGATCATTTTTTTATACTGATGTTAAAAGTAATTATTTAAAAAATAAAATATATTATTTTAATATATTTTTTGAACAAAAAACTTTTTCAAAAGCAACATCAACCATATAGGTAGAGGTTGTTTTATTTTATTTAAACATATATTAAAATAATATGTTTTTGATTTTGTAAAGATTATTTTAGAATATTAATATATTAAAGCATTTGAAAATGTAAATAAATAAATAAATAAATAAACTCTCAAATATTCTTTAAAGCTCTGATGAATTGATTTTATAATGACGATAAATTTTTATTTTATGTTATTTCATTTTATCATTTTTTTTTTCAATTATCTATAACTTACCGTCACGCTAACCACACTATTTTTAGTGTCTAATTGGAATTGTGTTTTTGAAAAATAATTAAATTTTTATTTTTATTTTAAATTAGTTTTTTTAATGTGTTTATATGATTTTGATGTATTGATATTAAAATTTATTTTTTAAAAAATATATTAATTTAAAAAAAAATTGATGTATTTATAAATAGAAAAAACAACTTCAACTAGATCACTCCTGATACTTTCAAAAGATTACCCATCTCTCAATTTCATTCTAGAATAACAGCTTCTATCAATTAGGTCCCTAGATTTTCGTGGGTGGCTCAGTTGGATCCTTTTCCATGTTTCCATTTCTTCTGCTGACGATGAAAATACTACATTCCCCTTAACGCCTAGTTCAAATGTATAATGGATAAAGGGCAATTCAGTCATTATGCAAGTCTAATGAGTTTTAGTGAACAATAATTTCACTAAAAAAAATAGTACAACCTAGTATAATTTGTAAGGGGTACCTTGGTAAAAACACTACTTTGACTCCAATGTGTAATTCAAAGGTTTAACCGTTAAGGGACTATCTTATCATTATACTATTATTATAAATAATGTGTTTGGTTCTTGATGAACAATGATATCCTAAAAAGGAATTATATTTTTTGAATTAATTTATTTGATTGTGCAAAAAGATGACTATCTATTATTATTTTTCATCCAATATGCTTATTTTAGGAAAATAAAATTAAATATAATTAGAAAAAATTGTTGGTGGGTGGCTTACACCTGCATGTGTATGGTCTCGGTGATATTCTAACGACATATAACTCAATTTTATTTTTATGATTTATATTTTTTATGTTAGGTTTTATACACATGTCCATGATTTTTATCTATTTATTTATTTGATTTTAATCTTTAATATTATATATGTTGAAAATTAGTCTTTGTATATATATTTTTATCTTTAACATTAAATTTGTTGAAAATTGAGCTTTATTTTTATTTATTTATTGTTTTTTATGAGGTTATTTTAATCTCAAAACCCAGGTGATAGGTTTTCATAAAAAAAAAATTAATTGAATATGTTTTTAAATGAGTTTCATTTTTTTTCTTTTTATCTTCTATAGAGTTATTTTGATATTATTACTTATATCACTGGATTTTGAATCCTTTTTTTTATTCTTTTCTAATTGAATATTTGTTTTCAATTTTATCATTAAACAGTCCAATCTTCTTCTCATATTTATTTATTTATTTATTCTCTCTTTAGATTTGATAACTGGTTTGAGAATTTGTCATGAACTTATAGTTTCAATTGACACCCATAAATCCATCGTCCTCTTAGAAAGGTTTTAGGTTTAAAACTCCTCTCCCACTCCATCACATATAGTAAACAGAACTAACATTCGCGAAAACTTGCTATCAAGAAACTGGATAGATAAACAAATGAATTGGCGTGCAAATGTACGGGGTGGTTCCAAATTATAAGGCGAAACCCCATTTTTCCTGAAGAACATAGTTTCTGATTCAAGTCCAGCAGTTTGCTTCTAAACACCACGTATCCTCTTCCAATTACTAGATACCGAGGGATATCAAAAGCTCCAATCTAGAAACATGATAGCTACAGGTGCTGTGGGCAACTAGCTAGGACGCGAGCAAACTCCAATCCAAAACGCATGGAACTCGGGTTTGACAGGATAATATTTTCCGTCGGATTCATGGCCAACCTATTATAATACTGCACCGGCCGGGGAGAAACCCCCCCGCAAAATTGAAGTTGCATCAAAACCCAAGTGATGATCTCACTCCCATGCATGAATTAATGTCAGAGTCAGTATGTCTCAGCTGGCCGGTGTCCGGACACAGTACTATGATATATATGTATGGAAGTGGAATCTGATTCTGACTCCATCGATCCTGTTATAGATAATGGGAGTGGTTGACGAAAAAGGAGACAACATTCCATTCACCTAGGTGTGGGACAGCAGACCAGAAAAGTCTCCATTAGCTCTCACATTGATACAGCTCTTGTAGTAATCAATGGAGGATTTTCAATTTCAGTTGCGCCTTGTGATCATTTTTCACCTAATATTCTTATCCGCACTTGCACGATGATCAGAGCATTTAAATACTGCTGTATTTTATTTCAACATTATAAACCAGTGATTAATTAACTGATAGTGCTACTGCAGATCTTTCGTGATTGCCTTTCAGAAAAGTAGTGATAGAATCATCAATATCATCATCAACAAGAGCCATATCGTGAAATACGGCTTTTTTTATATATATATTACATTTCTTTATAATCACTTTACATATAAAGGTAAAGTTAAAGGCTGGAATGAAAATAAAAAAAAGAAATAGAAAAGAGGAGATTTAGTAGTTCATCTTCGAGCTAAGCTTAGAACTACCAGCAATATCTAATACCAACGGCATGGTATGCAACCCAGAACTAATTACTACTTAAATACGTCAACATATATCATAATCTCAAATAAAAAAAACAGTAAAAAACCATACGAAATTCATATATATATCACAATCTCCAATCACAAACTAGTTAAGAACCAAATTTTTGTTTTCTCTGGCATGCTTTTCTTCACAGTTCACTTTGGCAGGATGGCTCTTCTTAGGCCCCCAGAAGAAGCAGCCACTAGGGTTCTTACCTTTCTTCTCAGTACCAGCGAGAATTCCTCTCTCTGCTTGCTCTGATTTCTCCATCTTCTCCTTGTGTAGCTTTCGCATCACGTAAGCCTGTGCAAGACCCGTATCAATTGCTGCCATTGCTAGAGTGAGATATACAGACCGGGTTGGTGTTTAATCGAAGGAATCACAATACTGTGTGTAGAAATCTGAAGGTGATAAGGCAAGGAGGCTGTATTGGCTTAGAGTTGGAGTAACAGGAGATCGGGAATGTGCATAGCACGGCGCTTGGGTTTTAATTTTATAGGCTCGTCTAGGGTGCTCCTTACCTGTTGGATCGGGACGGAAACTTCCGTGGGGACACGTTACAGGGTCCAGTTTTCAAATTTCGACGGTGCCTTGGTGGCCAATCCAACAGAAGCCTGGGTGCCTGTTTACTTTTATATTTTTTTAAAAAAATATTTTTAGATGTATTTTCAAGTAAAATTATTATAAAAAAATAATTGTTGTCACATGTCTAAGCACCTTGAAATCTCCGTGACCACATTGGTCCACGGTTGTAATATGATAAATTATCTTATTTATTGGACTGTTGAGTTAATATAAGAGTTATTTTTTATTTAATTGGGCTCAAACGGAATTATAAATAAACTTGCAGAGCCATATAAATTAGCCGAAAATAATATTAAAAATGATTTAAATAAAAAGCTTGGTCTATAAAATCTGCAGTGCCCAGCACCATATCGAGTAAACGTGGGGGGTTTGTGCACTTCCATGCTGTGAAATTGTGGATTGCGTAATCGAAGATGCGTGAAGTGCGTTTTGAGCTTCACACTGTTTTTAAATAACAGGTTGAAATTCAAATACGAACGGAGGTTGAGGGTTACGTAAGCAGAGACGTGGCTCGGTGGGCATTGTACACGTAACCCAGTTTTCTTGTTACACTCTCATTCGGTGCCTTCTCGCAGATGCGTCAAGGATGACGTATGCGAGAAAGGGATGGGAATGGGATGCTCCGTTTTAGTCTCTGTTTGTTTTTGTTTATATATAAAGTGATTTTAATGAAAACTTAATCCGTACATTAAATTTTTTATGTTTGACCTTGTTAAAATCGAATTGCATAATGTATTTTAGTATTTGACATGCAGTAAAAAATAAGCTGAGAAATAATTTATTAATATATAAATTTATTTTAAAAACAATATCTAACAAATACAAATATTATAAAATAATATCATAAATGATTTCAAATAAAAAATAGAGATAAAAACAAATGGATAAAAAATTGAAAGATGATAAAACTAAAAACCAAATAGCAATAAAAAAAAATATCACCAAATATGACAACTTAAAAAAAACATATTTTATAAATGATTTAAATTAGAAACTAGATCTAATATTCAAAAAAAATCAATTAAGAAAAATATTAAAAAACAAGGACCAAAATTGATATAAAATTTAAATCAAATCAAGTCCTAAGAGTTGAAATTAAAATTATTTTTTAAAAAACAATATAACAATAAAAAAATTAAGAACTAAATTTGATATAACTAACAAATTACATGGTATATTTTAGTTTTTTTATATATTTTGAAAAAACATATTCCATCCAAAATAAAAATACAATACTTTCCTGGATTGAATTTTTTTACTAATTAACTTTTCTAATGATAAATAAATACGAGAAGGTTTGATAAGTAATTTTCAAAAACTATATCTTACAAAACAAGCGGCCTGAAAATTAATCGTGTAAAGAAGAAAATTAGGTGGAAATAGTGTTGTAGGTAATGGAAACTCATTTTACTTTGCTAAAATTAGCTCGCCTCCTTTCTTAATTCTTTAATTTGATATTTTTTGGGGATTTTTTTTATATATATAAAAAAAACTGATGTAATTGAAGACTAGGAATAGTAAAGCATGAATTTATACTTTCTCCTTGTTTGATATTGTATTTCTAAAAAAAAAAAAATATTTTTAAATCATTTTCATATACTAATATAAAAAAAATATAAAAAATTATTTTAATTCATTTATAAATAAAAAAATATTTTTTAAAACAGTCTCAATCATACTATTAAACATGCATGCCATAAGTCACCCTATTAATGGAAATTCCCAGTATTTACGATGGGATCGATTATTAAACTGTTAACCTCAACATAGGCTAAAATATCTGCACATATTTTTTTTTTATTGATTATTTTTTTTATCAAGGATACTAAAAAAAATCCATAGGTATGATTAGTATCCTTCGGGATCAAATTCATAAAATTGCGGCACCCAAGATTCCAAGGTGGGATGTAAACTTGATGGCTGCATTGATTAGATTAGGTTGATAGAAATAAGTTTAAAAAATCCATTTAAAATATGTAATTTAATTAAATAGTTCATAATCTTGTATGTGTTAAAGTGATCTAAAATACAAAAAAAAAATTAATTTAAAAAAAAAAAACAATTCAAAATTTTTAAAAAATACTTTTAAAACAAAGATACAAAATAGGACCAATCAAGATTTGTAAGCTTAGGATTCCACAGCATGATGTTGATGTTCAACTCATCAAATGTTGTGTTGTAGGTCAAACTCATAGAAATAAAATATCAATTAAATAATTTTTTCATCCTCAGAGAAGCCTCCATTATGTTCTCTCTGTGACCAAATGCACTAACTCTGATATACTCTTCCCCGCCAGGACCAAATCCTCTACCTGGAACAGTCACTACATGTGTTTTCTCTAGGATTTGATCGAATACATTCCAAGAACACGTCCCTGGAAAATGAACCCATACATAAGGGGCATTTTCCCCTCCATAGACCTTCAATCCGAGTGATGCAAAAGCTTCAACAAGTATTTTAGCATTCTCTTTGTAGTAGCCAACCACATTGCGCACAGCCTGAAACAAGCATTGAAAAGAGTGAATCTTAATCGGAAAGGTGAGCTTTGTGATGCTATAGAATCTTGCCAGGGGAGGCAGTCACACTGCTAACTCGCCTGATAACCGTCTCCGGTGAGGCACGCTAGCCCTCCAGCCTGAACGATGTTCGAAGCGCCATTGAAGCAGGTGCATACAATGCGGTTGAAATCTTCTATGACAGGAAACCCGTTGGCGTATTTCAACTCTTCAGGAACCACTGTCCAACCGAGGCGGACGCCGGTGAACCCAGCAAATTTGGAGAAGGATGAGATTTCAATCGCAACCTGTGTCACAAAAACACCGAATTCATTTGATGTTCATCAAAATGAGGAGGCGAGAGTTAGTATAACAATCGATGTCAGTGAAAAACCTCTTTGGCTCCAGGAATTTCAAAGATTGATCTGGGGCTTTCATCTGATATGTAGGCAGCATAGGCAGAGTCATAAACTATTATGGAGCCGTTTGTCTTGGCAAAATCAACCAGCTGCTTTAACTGCTTCCAAGACGCAGCGCTACCAGTTGGATTGTTCGGAGAGCAGAAGAATATTACATCTGTTCTTGGAGTGGCAGACAGGTCAGGGAAAAAATTGTTCTCAGCTCCACAGTTCATGTAAACGATGTTGTTATACTTCCCGGTTTTCTCCTCCAGCTTGCCGGATTGACCAACAATTACACTGGTATCGATATAAGCCTGTCTCGGAATATATAGCCTGTCAATAGAGTGACTGAAACTCCGCAAGTGTCGAGAGAGAAAGCAGAGTGGAAATAAATCTTGCATCATGGAAATACCATGGACACAGTATATCACTGAGTTGATTATCCGATCAATTATCTCAATCCGATAAAAAAAATTACAGATGAGAATGACTGGTTGATAGGAAATTAGCATGATACGAATGGTTCATTGTAGGTCAACTAGATCCCGATAAACTCACCGGAAAAGAAGGGTCCTGAACAGCCACCTTCACATCGGAACCCAGGAGCATCTGGCAGGGAAAACAAGATAACAGGTTTAATATTCCACTTAGCTAGTGAATCCGGTCTACCGGAAACCATTTTCTTGTTTACCTGAAGACGTGAAATGTCACATTGTGCTCCGTCAGACACGAAAATCTCACTGCCCTTCACTCCTGTACCTCTGTAAAGGGTTTCCGCAATAGCCATTCGTAGTTCCTGTGTACAGAAGCAACAAAATTTTAGTTTTACAACATGGGCTGGAAAAGATTAGCAGATAACACCTCACATTATTTCTTGCATTCTTTTCTCAGAGATCGATTGGATCTTGAGAAGCATAATAAACTAATCTATTTCTCTGTTAATCTCCTATCTTCCATTGGATACTGAACGGGATTTTTTTTTTCCTCTCCTCTCCCTTCTCTGAGAAGGAACAAAACTTGAATCTTTCGACGTAAAATAATTTTGCAGACTTAAACTCTGTGATATTCTAGCGGAAACAAGAGCATTAGATTTTCGATTTGAATCTCACATGGCACGTTTGTCAAGAATCCGGCAGAGTCGTCTTGTTCTCGGTTTAAGCAATATAGAAAAAATCTCAGCAATTATATTAAAGCTTTGGCTGCTCTTGGAGCAAAAAATCAGCGTTTGCTGTTGAAAATTACTGTAAATTTACCGCACCTTTTTTTCTCTCTTCGCTGAATCCAAGCATGCATCGCCATGTCATGACAGAGACTTGGAGGCTTTTTTGTTTTTTTTTATGTAAAACAATGTTTTTGAAAAAAAATTAAATATTTTGATATTAAAAATATATTCTTTTCTTCAAGTAAAAAACCAATTACAAAGAAATTCCAACTATGATGTCAAACAGGTGATGGTGACACCAGTCCTGGAAGTTAAGAGAACACGACATGATTTTTGTTTTACTTTTTTAGTAGTAGCTTAATTGAAATTATGAATGAGCTTGTTTTTAAAATTCTATTAAAATATATTTAAAAAAAATATATTTTTAACATCATCACAACAAAATAATATGAAAATACTAAAAATTAATTTAAAATAAAATAAAAGATTGAAGTGTTTATATGTAAAAAATATGTAACTCATAACTTTAGAGATTTAATTATGTTGTATATCTATTTATGTAAACTCTGGATACAGATTTTCTAGTCACCAGCAAAAACAATTTAGTTGGAATTCATTATTTTCATAAATAATAATAATAATAATAATAATAATAATAATAAAAATAAAAATAAAAATAAAAATAAAAACAGAGAAACGAGTTATAATCGAACAATCCATTCCAGCATCTTGATGTACTTGAAGAGACTGTGTCGGGGTGAAATTAATGATTAAGTTGTCCCTTTACATTTTATAGCATCGCTCGACAAAGGTCAAATTGTGGGGATCGGAACATGGTACAGAGGGTTGAGTTTTTTTTTTTATCAATCATTTAAGAACAGAGCAGCAAAAGCACAAAAGATGCTATTATATATTATACCATGTCGCCTTGCTCAGCTCCATAGCCTCTGTAACCTCGTGTAGTTGACAGAGCATACGCATGCTGCAATACTTAAATGTCAATAAAGTCTGGAATAAAATTGGTCAATATTTCTGTTTCACCAAAACGGAGGGGAACCAGTCACCTCAGCCATCGCCGCCGTTATGGTGTCTGGTATAGGCTGCGTGGTGTCACCGATTCCAAGTCTTATCAGCCTCGCGTCTGGGTTCCTCCGAGCGTGTTCATTCTCGCGTACGGATATCTGATCAAGAACTCCCGAGGCAGCAGTTGTCAGGAATTAAGGAAAACGTTTCGAATAATAAAATATGATCAGGGGATAGAATTCACGAGCACGAATCTAAAGCAGCAAGTTTTACGAGCACCCACCTCAGGGAACAGATATCCACGTCGAAGGCCCTCCATATTAACATTGCGGGGGACACGTGTCCAGTGACCTGACATAACATGAACATTCTTTTGCATAATCACCGGACCGGGATTACGTTTAAGATACTAAAATGCACTGTGGATTCGAAAATGACTTACCAGCTCTTCTTCTCTCGTTGCCGGGCTTCGAACTGTAAATAAACCCGGAAAAAGTAAACGGAGATCAGTGAACACTGCAACAAAACATGGAGTGAAAGATAGAAACAGAGATGGCATCTGTTTATGTAATGACACTAATCAAATCCATGTCTGAAAAAGAATCACCTGGGCCAGTTTGTTTTAGGCTGTAATAAAATCGCCCTGGGTATCGAAATGCACGATGTCACTTGAGAATAATACATCACTGCGCTTCAGCTTTTCCAGATAAACAGGTATCTTCTCGGATATGTGAAGCTACAGAGGGTTCGTATACAATTCTGGTACGAGAATATCGGGTGGCTTTGATGCTATATATATATATATATAAAATCGGCCGACGAGCCTCTACTTTCTGCAAGCAATCATCTGAAAATACATAGAATTTTCCGAGATACTTCCAAGCTGTTGGAAAGTTTTAGACTTCAAATGATAGCAACATGCAAATGCTGATAACCGGACTGCATTCATGCGATTTACGAGGCTAATTAGTCAAACTGGAACCAGTCAATTAATTCATAAGTTCACTTAAAAATGCCATTTACCACGTAGCAAATATATATATATATATATATATATATATATATATATATATATATATATATATATATATAAGGTTGGCACTCAACAAGCCCTTGGAAAGTGGTGTATTATTTTCAGTGATTAGAAAAATTGATTGGTGAAAAGTATTTTTCAGTTAAATGAAAATTTGATTTCATTTATAAGAAAATGTTTTCCTTTCATTTTAGAGAGAGAAAAAATCTAGAAGCTGCTAAAATTTCAGAGGAAACCATTTTTCAATTTTTTTTTGTGTGTTTTTTACCATTCAAAAAGCTGGTCAATGAAAAAAAAATCAGTCAAAAAGAAAATTTAGCTTAGTTTCAAGCTGACGCTACCTCACCTTACTCCCTCCTCCGCACGTTTTAAAATTTGTGGTTGAAATTGTTTTTATAATTATTTTTTATTTATAAATATATTAAAATAATATTTTTTTAATTTTTAAAAATTAATTTCGATAAATAATTTAAAAAATTAAAACACAATGATAAATAGTCATGCCATTTCGCATTTTCAGGGGGGGGGAATCATCCACTTTTCTAAGAAAATCGTTCAAAAAGAGCACTAATCGATTATTGTCTGAAACAATTAATCTTTAATTAAGCCTTTTTTAAAAAGAAAAACAATGAATTTATATTATAAAAAAAATTATGATTGTTAGTCCTCGTAATCCAAACATATAAGAATGAAAAAAAATAGTTAAAAAATTCAAAAAAAGAGCATCAACGAATCCAAAAAGGATCGTTAAGACTTTCAAACATTGTAAATGAAATAAATCAAAAGAAAGAAAAATAGTGGATTGACCAGTGACCAGGGTGTAGGGTGAGTTGGGTTTTAAAAGAATTTTGAATAGAATTGATCTTGTATGCAACAATCAAAGACTCGGGTTAACACAGTGTAGTCAACCCGTTACAGGCTTAATCAAGATTGGATGATAAATAATTGATCATTTTTCTTAAAAATATTAATTCAAAATGATGTCATTTTTTTTTATAAAATAAAAAATCTAATATGGCTTGGGTTAACTCGGATTAATCCATTTAAACATGTAATTTATAGTTACACTGGATTTACCTCTTAACTCACTCTTGAAAAATTAAAGGACACCTAAAATTTTGAATTAAATGAAACAATCAAAAAGAAAAATAATATTAAAAAAGAATTCAAAAAAAAATGATGAGAATAAGCATCAAATTTTAAAAAATAAAAAATTAAGATTATGGATCCAATGATAGAATTATAAAACAATATCGATAAAAGGGTTAAAAAATCAAAACATCAAGGGCATAACCTTAAATATCACCCAACTTTGAATCTAAAAGTAAAATTGAAAAGAAAAAACAAATTTTCAAAAAAACAAGAAAATGAGCATCAAATTTGAGAAACTAAAAAACAAGATATAGATCCAAGAATAAAATCAAAAACAAATTATTTTGTTATAAAAGGGGTAAAAAATTATATCGAATGACGACTCACGCGCTGCTTAAAAATATATCAACTTCTTCTTTAAATATTTGTTAATAAATAAAGAAAGATCAAACCAATCCTAACTCAACTTGATAACAACACAAGAACCTAAATGAAATGACAAAAACACCTCTCGATGCAAAGCTAGAAAATTTGATGCAAGATTTAATTTAGTAATTCCAATATTTTAAAAATATTAAAAACAAAAAATACATTTTAAATTAATTAAACAAAGATTATTTTTTAAAAGTAATTAGAATAATCTTACTATATTATGAAAACATAAAATCACTATAATGACCTGAACTTAACGACGACACTTCAACTCTTAAGAAATTATAAAAATATAGTCTCATTAAAAAATATAACTTATATTATTTAAAAATAAAATAATAATTTTAATGTGAAATATAAATGAGTTTCTTGGGCTTATATAATACAATTAAATCCGTCGACAAGGGCAATACACATGCTATACTATCATGATATCATCTCTCCACAGAAAACAAAGCAACTGATTGAAAAAGATATAAGTAATATTTTTGTTGTCACGCACGTGGCAGCCACTCAAAAAGTGAGGGCGGGGGCTGGCTGCTGAAGACCGGAAGAACCTGGAATCTCGTCTGTTTCGTGGTGTGCAGTCGCCACACATTTGTTTTTTTCACAATACTTCCAACCCCTTGCAATGACAAAGGCATTCGGGAATTAAATGAATTATCTGTAATATTTATGAAAATTAAATAATTCTATCTTTAAAGAAAAATACAAAATAATTTTGGTTTTATATATATACATGGCGAGCGCGTGGAGCATGGTCGATTGCGTGCCGGCAAATATTAATTTACTTGTAAATTGATATGAAAGCAAACGAGTTTTCTCTGGAAGAATGGAAAATGGGTTCGAGTGCCAGATTCTCGACGTAACTTGGAGCACCCTATCATTTTCCCCCGAAATGAAGCCTCTTGTGGAATTTATGGTGCATTAGAAAATGTGAGTGAGTTTGTTTTTGTTTAGAAATTTATGTACCAGTGTATTAAAATGATTTCAAAATATCAAAAAAAATTAATTAAAAAATAATAATCTTTAAAACAAGAATTAATTTATCATAATTAAAAGGCTGACTTTTCGAGAAAATGATACTCTGGCTGACAGTCAAACAGCACTAGGGGAATCAGGATCGGCCCTTCCGTAAATTCTTACACTTTGTGGAAATTAGACTTTTCACGAAAATTACCTTCCCCTTTGTTTTATATATATATAACACTTGCTCATCTGCGCTTGGAAAAGTCCAATTTCCACAGTCCCATCTGTATCATGCAACCTTCCCCGATGCCAGGAGCTGTATCAATGGAGAACCGACCCTGTCATTATTTTTGAAGTTACCTTTTCTTTTAATTTAAATATTTATTTAGACGTATAGTAGAAATTGCTTTTGGACGGCATTACAGTAATCATAAGAATGCCTATAGCGCAGTTTAACCTAATACATGCAAGTTCATCCCACACTATGTTTTATATATATGTGTGTGTGTGTGTGTGTGTGTGTGTGTAGAGAGAGAGAGAGAGAGAGAGAGAGAGAGAGAGAGAGATTTGTGTGAATTCCAAATTAAAAAAAATCATTTCTCAATCAATTCATTTAATTTCTTTTAAGTTATATTTGTATTGGTGATTTTAATCCAAATAGCACTCTAGTAAATTTATGAAACAATCATATAATTTTACTCGCATCTCTTCAAGGATTTTTCTTTGATCTCAACGTTATTTTTCCTCAGGAGAAAGGCAACGCTGAAAGTGAAACTACAAGGCTCTGACAATTCGGGCATCTACCACGGGCATTCTGGTGGAAGAATCTGAGATTTTCAGTGCCTCGGAGAGTGACAGGCTGCGGTTTCTCCATGCAGCCTCTGCCCACCGTTTCATTTTCTCTCCTTCAGGCTTTCTGTTCTCTTGAATGCAAAGTGTTTCTGCATAGCCACCTGCAGAATCGAACATTAAAGGGGCGCAACAACCACAGAACAGATAAAATCACAATCTGGTGCCTGTAATTTATAGAAATTTCTATTTGGGTTCATTTATTTAATATTTTTTTCATATTTTTCTTGTGATTTTAAAATACCATCGACAAGTGCTTTTGTTGTTAAACCCTTCTCGGGAAAGTACTGCCACGCTAGTAATCAAAATGGTATTCATGGAGCAAATGCACTTGATTGATAGTTCTGAAAAACACAAGAACTCGTATTGGAAAAAGAGGAGCTCATAGAAACACTAAATCAGTGGTTATCTCCAAATTTAACCTCCTAGCTAATTACACATACACACATCAGGTACTGTCCATCCCGTTCCCAAAACACTTTTGAAGCATTCTACAATCCAAGCAGATAACAAAACCACCTCCAGAATTGACACACAAACTTAGAACACCTATCCACCTTACAACCACAAAACCCAAGTCAAGCTAACAAGGTATAATGATGCCTGGATGGTTGTGTAGGGATAGCATTCACAGCAGAGGCCACAACATTAAAGGCATCAGACAAACCAATAAAATCAGGCTTGATAAATTGTTAACTAGGACAATTGGCTCTATATTCATATCAATACCAAAAGAATATCAAAATACATATCAAAGCAGTTACATAGTCAACCGTACCTCTTGCAAGAGCAATGATATCCATCCTACTTCTCATTGTTCTATTAACTGCGCAATCAAAAACAAAATGAGTAACGTAGTAGCATGAGAGGAAAAAAATCAACTTTCATATACCTTCTAAGTCCAGAGGTGGAGCTTTCAGCAAATCTATTGCCCTTCTATAAAGACCCTGTCAAAGATTTATGACCCAAACCATAGCAAAAGTGTGAAAACACAAATAAGTTACAGTGAATTGACCGCGACAAACTGATGTTATACAATGCTGTACATGACCACTGCAATCAACATATGAACATGACGATGAATTCTTTCTTTTCTTTTCTTTTCTTTTTTTCCCATCAAGAAAGGGAGAATGATCATGAGACTAAAGTGAGGTTCCCAATGAACCAAAGGAAAATAAATCTGACACTATCTATCTATCTAGAGTTTGATTTCTATTGGGTAATGACTCATAACCTTTGCCAAAACAAATAATATTCTACCGTGATGGTCCCTAGATCCAAAATATACTTGAGCTCTAACTTCCTAGATGAGATCAATGATCCAAAATAAACCAAGTTAAAATTTTAAACCATGAAGGTTAACTGATGGTGAGGCATTAAAGTGAAGGACAGAGATAGAAGTTTTAAAATTTGGACAGTATTTCTATGATTAAGGTAAGGTTCTGACCTCTTGTATTAAAAGAGAACTTGAGTGCTCTTGTTTTGCTTTATGCTGGAACATGAGAGCCAGGCAGGTTAAAACTACACCAACCTTGGGATGATGAGAGCCTACTTGACAACAGTAAAACCAGAGAGTTTTGATAGATCCTTAGATAAACTCCAAAAAGTTCCAAACTAAATGCAATTAAAAGTACAAATTCAAAATAGCACACCAAAAAGTTGCTCGGCTCTGTTCAGTGCAGTAGTCAATGTCTCTTCTGCATTGCCAAAGTTCCTGAAACGAATACAAGTTTTAAATGGAATGAAAAGACAGCGGTAAAAAAGAAATGGTCAATTTAGGGCATAAAAATAACTCTAAGCTTACCCCATGTGCACCTCAAGCTGTCCCAAAGAACAGGTAGCTGCAAGCAGAACTTCCTCCGAAGCCATATTACAAGCTGCTAGGGCATGGACATCTGTAAAGTCCTTTTTTTTAGCCACCTCTTGAATAACCTTCTGGTAGATGTCCTTTGCCAGTGAAAAGTTTCTCGTAGCATGCAAGAATTCTCCATACGTTAAAGCAGCATTTCCTGTACATCAGAATATCAAAATGCAGTCTGCAATTGTCTACTAAAATTTCTTAAAACCAAAGTGATGCTCACCAATGCAGCCCTTATTGTCCAGAAATCCTTGGAAGAATGGTTCAGCTGGACATATGCAGCCCAAAATTCAACAATGAAACAAGCAGGCACAGCAAATAAAAGATAAACTAAAATGTAGCGATGGTTTTACATGAACCTGATTCAAGATTGCCTTGGACAAGCTCAGTTAGCCCTTTAATTGCTTTAGCCCGAGCAATAGCAACCTCAGAGCCCTCATCACTATTTTTCAAATCAACTTTTCCTATGAGTTCTAAGCATTTATCTGCGAGCACTGATGAAGTATCATCCTATATAAGGGGTAACCATCTCCAGATAAATTTTATAACTCCTGAATAGAAAAATGACTTATTTTAAATACACAAAAAAATATAGTCTTATAAGAAACTTACATTCCCCATCTCTAAATTGATCCCAGTAAGAGCTTCCATCGCAGCAACTATAAATTTCCATCGCATAACCAAAACTCAGCAAGCCAATGTTGATTGTAAGAGAGTGAAATACAGATAGAGGTCGCAATTACCCACCTCTAACATCCAAATGAGAGTGTACTAAATCTTGAATATTTTGCAGTTTTTCCATTGCGTCATCATAATTTCCTCTGAATAGCACCAGGTTAAAAATCAATATAACATTTCCAACATGCCAAAATGAATATTATAAAACCAAGATAAATAGAAAAAGGGGACAAATGAAAAACCTTGCAGATAATAAGCTAGACATAGCAAGCAGGACCATTCCCTTTGAATTATGGGTAAAGACATCTTGGCTTTCACTTGATTGAGAAGAGAGACACTGCTCTAGGACTAACATAGCTTGGGCATGCGATTCATCTGCATAATCAATCCATAAGTGAAATGGGGATTCAAGAAAGAGAGAGAAATCATGTAGAAATATAAACGAGACCTGATTTTTTAGAATTGGCAAGAGATAGAGCGTAGTCAATCATTTGAAGAGCAACTGGGTTTACATTCGGGCCTTTGATGATTCCATCATGGATCAATCTATATGGCGTTGATGAAGATGGTTTGAAGGAGGCGAGTCCCAGCTGGACTGTTCGAGCCACGGTGGCCGTCGCTGCTCTTGATAACTTGAGTGAAGAGGGCAACATCGTCTGTTTGTAAAAACCTTCTGAAAGGGGTTTTAGGGACTGGAGCTTATGAGCAGAAAAATGCTCCCTCTTCTCGACTTATCCAGATAATAGTCATTTCACCTTTCTTGAGAGAAAAAAAAATGTTTGTATATAAAAGAATTCTAATTATAAATAAAATAAAAAAAATTTAAATTAAATAAATTATGTTTAAATGTAATCAAGTAAATTAAAAGAAACCAAAAGTGGTAGTACTTTATTGTAGTATAAAATATTATTAGTAAATATGGGTTGTGGAATTGATTTTTTAAAGAAATAATTTGATGTTTAAATTTTTATTTATATAATTGAATTTTTTGAACTTAAACTTAAATTAACATCAAATTGCATGTTTTTTTTTCTTGGAATGGGGGTTGAATTGCAAGATAAAGAATGAAGTGAAAATCACTAATAATATAAATAGTGGGTTTAATTTGTTTGGAAAGTATATTTTAGTCTATAGTTTCTTTAATTTAATATAATTATATTTTAGTACAAAACTTCATTGCCGTTATTTTCAATCTTTTTGATGAGATGAAAGGGAAGAAGAGTTAATGAATTTTAGCAAAGAGAGAGGAGTTGTTGGATTTTGACAAAAAAAAAAAAAATCTTCATTATCAAACAAGTTCAAATTAATTTCAACACGTTATACTAGATGAGAGGAGTCTTCTTATGTTTGTTTTAAATCTCGATGTGGCAAAAAAATCATATCTAAAGTCAAGAATGAAATTTTCCTAGTTTCATTTTATGATTTGATTTTTTTGGGTTTTTATATTAATATTTTGGTTTCTTTATATTATAGGAGGTGTTTTAGGGTGTTTTGCGGTAGGTTGAAATATTTTTTGGTAAAATACTAGTAAGTTTGATATTTCAGTCACCGATGTATTGGTTAGAATTATACTATATACTAAAAGATATCAGAGTCAGTTACTGTATCATGTGAAGAGAATCACTGTAGATTACAACAGTACTACTCAGTTTTCACGGCGGTTTGGTTTGCATGTATTATGATATTTATATATTTTTACATAGGAAGATACAACTAAAGATCTATAGCTGACTAAAAAACAGGCGTGTCTTTGTCTAGGTGGGCAGGGGTTCCGATCCCTACTAGGGCGAATTATAAATTCATTTTTTTGCTTATAATTTTGTTTTTCATTTTTTGTTTGTTTGTTTTTTATTTTTTTTTCACTTGTGATTTTTTTTTCATTATTTATTTATTTATTTTGACGTCAAATTATTATTTTTGCTTATAATTTTTTTTTTGTTAAATTTATTGACCTTTTTTTTCTTTGATTGAATTTTTTCCCTTTATTAACACAATAAGAATAATAATTTTAGTTATTTTTCTTGCTTCCTCTTTTTTTTTATGTTTTTGATTTTTTTGGTTGGGGTAATTTAATAGTTTTTATTATTTTAGCAATAATAGTAATGATATTTTTAGATGTTAAGGTTTCAATGTTCTTATTGTTATAATAGGGTGTGTTGATATGTTTTATTATATCAAACCTTGCATGTATAAATGTTATACTTTATTTATTTATTTTATTTGATTGAAATTGATAATATATTTGGTTTTGTTTTCAGACTTCATACTTTTGATTTTTTATTTTAATTCTTTTAATTTTTTATAGTTCTTAAATAGTTCCTATTTTTATCTATCTTTATATATATATGTGTGTGTGTGTGTGTGTGCGCGCACGCGGGCGCGCTTTTAGTTTTGGTTTTTATTTTTTTATTATTTTCTCTTTTGTTAAAATAATATTTTTTTCCAAAAAATTTGTTCTTAAATTTTAGTTTGTGTTTATCATCATTTGAAAATTGATATTTTTTATTTGTTTTCCTTTGTTTTTACTTTTGTTTTTTTTATTAGTTTTTTATTTTATTTTAGCATCAAATGATTTTTTTAGCAAATAATTTTTATTTTTATTTTGTTTGCTCTTTTTTAAAAAGTTTTTAGGCTTTTTTATTATTTTATTAAATTTATTTTCTTATTATTCACGCAACAACAATAACAACAACTAATAATAATAATAATAATAATAATAATAATTTTAATATTTTTTCTTGCTTCCTCTTTTAGTAATGTTTTTGAGTTTTTTCTCCTCGAAATAATTTAATATTTTATTATTTTTTTAGCAATAATAATAATGATATTTTTAGATGTTAAGCCTTCGATGTTGCTGTGCTTATAATAGAATGTGTTGATATATTTCATTGTATCAAACCTTGCATGTATAGATGTTATATTTTATTTTTGAACTAGTAAAATTTATTAATTATTTCAATCCCAATAATTATAAAAAATATTTGATCGACCAGCAACGTAGTGCAGATAATTAACTAGTCTAAACTAAAAGACAACATGTCATACTCCACGATAGACAAGGTGTTTGTCTATCTATTATTTTTCTTTAAAAAAAATAGGGAGAAAGACCTATTATCCACCCCTTTGAATAAAAAAAAGAGTCAAAGCATATGGGCCTTTGCTTCAAGGCCTATGGGCCCGAGTTTTTCCTTTCTTGCAAGACTAAAATATTAAAAAATATATAATAAAAATCATGCAAGGCTAAACATGTTGAAAATATTATAAAATATAAATATTTTCTATTTATATAAAACATAAAAAAATTATAAATGAATTAGAAAACTTTGTTCAAAATATCAAACGCTTATAAATTAATTAAAAAAATGTTATTTAAGAGAGTCTAGATAAAGAAAATAAAAGAGAGAATTGCTATCGATTTAACACGTGAAACCATTTAACACAATAATCTATATTATAAGTGATCAAAATCAGACAAATGTTATTTTTCTATCTTTCTATTAATATAATCCAATGATTTTCTTTATCGTATCACGGATTAAAAACTAAAAAAAAACACAAAATTATTTTTCAATGAAACTTCAAAAATCAAAGGGACTCGCCTCTTAGCATTAGTAAAAAACAAGGACTAAGATGAACATTATACAAAAAGTTTATAAAACACCACCCATCTTACACATATGTATTATTTTAGTCATTTATCTTTTAATTTATTCCGTCCCTCAACAATTCTAGTCAACCCGTAACCAAACCCTATAAGGCAAGATTTAAAAAAAGAAAAGAAAATGGTCTAAGAAAAACTCATGGGCACAATAAATATGAATTCCGCAATATTTCCCATGCCTTTAGAGTATCTATAATTCATGTACATATATATACTTATATTCACCCTCCTTTTCACACACGTGCTGAAATTATTATTATTATTATTATTACGTTTTATATTATTATTTTTCATTGAAAAGATAAGAAAATTAAAATAGAAATAGAATTTTTTTTTTCTGTTCTACATGTTTAGCTTGGGATCGTCTTGTATTATGAAGGTTTTTTCTTATAAAAACAAAAAAAAACATTTGAAAATTTATGCACTCTCTCACTCTCACGTGCGCGCGCTCACACACACATAGAGAAAGCTAGAATTTATTAACAGACAGGGATGGAGGGATGCCATAAAAATCTACGACTATATTACAGACCTAATCGAAAACTATATTTCCTTGGGTATCTAGCTGAACCGTTTTATATACTTGAAGGACCAACCCGAGGCTTGCCTAAAGAATCAAGAAGACCACATGTGGCAAGGAATCACCGGCATGGACGATGGATGAGCAGCTGAAGTCACAAATCGGAAATCGAACGGTCATAAGTTGACGGGCTCAACTCGCACATTATAGGCCTGTCCTCTTCGTAATCTCAAGGTACACAATCAATTTAATTATACTTGAACGTAACACAAATAAATCACAAAATATAAGGGATGCATTAGTAACTTGAAAGCATAAGGGTCTGGATCAACTTAATTACAATGGTATAGGGACTTAACAAGCCATTTAACCCAAAGTAAACATACTCCTTCGGTCCTTCGCTCTCAAAACCCTAACCCTAAAAATCTTAACTGCAAATAATATTCCGCACAGACGCCATTTCCGTTCAATCAGGTAACCTCCTTATATCTCAACGAACTTATTATCATTTACGATTATCTATTTTGTTTTATATGTGCATATAATGATTGTTCAATTTGTTCAGAGACCAACTTCAAGCCTCCCCAGTATTCCTATATTTTAACTATGGCTGAAGTTTTGATTTTTATAGAGTTAATGATACCTTTAGCATATGATTCAAATTTCTTCATTTCTCTGCTCTGTTCTCGATAACATAAATGGATCTTTGGAATCTTAATTGTTTTTGTTATTTATTAAATGAAGTAACAATTTATTTTTATTTTCTTGCCAAAAATACAAAATTAGCTGAGGTCTTCGTGAGAAGAAAATATAGCTTGATACATCTGAATTGCTGCTGATCATGTGCCTGTCTAATCGATGTTTTAACTAACTGTTACTTTTTTCAATCATCTCATGTAGTTTTTTGGCCTTGTGCAGGATGTTGTCTATTTTTAAATGTGTGTTTTGAGGTAATGGTCTTATGCTCTCCGAGATTATATAGATTCACTGAAGCAACCCGGGAGGCCTTCAGCCTTCCCGTTTTTGTATTTCGTGGGGTCTGTCATCCCGGAATTTTTAAACCCATGAGAGGAATCAAAGTAAAGGGCTTGTCTAGTTTGCGTACTCCTGTATCTGATGGAGAATCTCATGTCCAACTATCTATTCCACTGGTTGAAGAAGAGACAGGTTCATCCTCAAGTGTACAGTCCACCCCTGAAATAGAAAAGAATTATGTGCATCGTGTTTACGATGCCATTGCACCTCATTTTAGTTCCACCAGGTTTGCCAAGTGGCCAAAAGTTGCAACGTTTTTGAACTCCTTGCCTTCAGGATCTCTTGTATTGGATGCAGGATGTGGAAATGGCAAGTACTTGGGATTTAATCCGGATTGCACTTTTGTAGGATGTGATATAAGTGAACCACTTATCAAAATTTGTGCGGACAGAGGTCATGAAGTTCTTGTTGCAGATGCAGTAAATCTTCCTTACCGAACTGGTTTTGGTGATGCAGCAATATCTATAGCAGTGTTACATCACCTGAGTACAGAGAACAGGAGGAAGAGGGCAATAAATGAATTAGTCCGAGCTGTCAAAAAGGGTGGTCTGATTCTAATAACTGTGTGGGCTGTAGAACAGGAGGATCAATCGTTGGTTACAAAATGGACACCCCTTAACCAAAAGTACGTTGATGAGTGGATAGGACCAGGTAGTCCTCGTATTCGAAGCCCTTCACCCTTCACACTTGAAAGCATCCCTGAAACTGAGAATAATTCGAAGGAGCATGAAAAAGACACTGAGAGTCTAAACCACATGTTCAAGGGAACTATGCCTTCGGCGTCTAAAGATGATAGCAGTTTACAAAATCAACAGGAGTATTTTGTGCCTTGGCACTTACCTTACCACCGTGCTGAAGTCAGTGGTGCATCTGCATGTGCTCTTGCAAATGGCCTGGCAAAGAAGGATGATAACAAAGGTGCTGTGGTATATAACAGGTACTACCATGTCTTCAGTGAAGGTGAACTTGAAAGGTAAATGCGTGTTTTTATTGTTCTATTTTAATTTCTTGTACTAGGATGATTTTTTTTTTGTATGCATGGTATATTTTAATGGCCACCCACCCTTCTCTGATCATATTGACGCATCTCACATGTGATTTGTAAACCATTCAAATTGTTGATGTCCTCATTTTGCTCTACTTTGTATGCGGATGCAAGTTATCTTGTTTAACATCCTCCACCTTTCTTCTGTACCATGTTTTTGCTTATCTGATTTACAAACTCTTTATGCTGGTTTCTGCTTCATCGTTTTTTCAGGTTGGTTTCTGGAATGAACAAAGCAGTGGTAGTTGATCGATTTTTTGACAAGTCAAACTGGTGTATCATTCTTCAGAAAACTTTATGAGAGAGGAAATTGCTGAAAACATCAAGGATTGCTTGAAATTAATTACAAGAGTTGGTTTGTCTTCTCCTTTGAAGAATTTGACCCTCAAGAGGCAGTGACGATGATCATTCATCACACTGAATTATTCCGATGCCTGTAATGAAGGTGCTGGGGTCCATTTGCGAGATTGGGTATGTGGGTGTTGGGGGCTGGAGGGAGAGGGGAATGACTGCTCGGTCAACTTGTATTTTATGATGCTTTAACTCTGCCATGAGCACTAATTTCGTGCTATCCCTGGTAAAGCAGTCTTTTTCATTTTCTTTCTCGCGTTTTTGAACACGAATTGTGAATGGAATGCTATAGAAGCGCATTGCATTCTTCTTGTGTTATAGATTCATGCTTTATTGTAATTTCTGATGCTTTATGTAGCTTTCTTTATCATGTTAAGAATTCGAAAAACAAGGTTACCTGTACCAACAATGCCTGAGAAAATAAAAGTTATGGAGACGTGTAGAGAAGTTTTGAAGGAAATCATGGCTATTTTATGACATGCCTCGTCAGCTCTTCCAGATTTCAGGGTAAAAATTCATGATCTCACCGCATTTCAGTCCCAAAAGCGCTGTTTAGTACATGAATGATTGTGATCAGATCTGTGTGACTTTATATGAAAAAAACTAAAGAAAGCTATGCTCGAGCTTCTCTCGTTGCAAATGCTTTGTTTCATGGTTTTCCTTGTCTGCTGTTTTTTAAATCGAGAGAGAGGGAGGGAGAGAGCATGGCCTAGATATGAAGAAAGTGGCCCCATAATTATATTTTAGACCAGCAGCTTCATATTGATGAAGAAGTTGATGAAAAAGACAGCACGAGGGATCAACTAAAGGTAAATTTGATTTTTGATGAATGAGAAGATTCATTTATCTTTTTATCAAGAAGAAAACAAAAAAAGATGAGATATGTTTATTTATCAAAAGCTAGAAGTGTGGTTGTAAGAAATAGGACAAATTTAATTCAATCAGCTTTAAATAGGGTAAAAAAAACAAGTGGCTCTGGCTAATTAGCTTAACTGGTAAAATTACTACTCTTCTCTAAACTATAATTCTTAGGAATTTGAAATTTAATTCTCTTCCCAACATACAGAAAACCCTCCTTTTTTTTCCAGTGATTAGCTAAACAAGAGAAATCATTCTATCTCACTGGCCATGGATCAGCTAATAATCTAATCTAATCTAATGTAATCAAGAGAGCGAAAATATATGTCTAGCGTTTAGGGATAGTTTTGGTTTTTCATTTTGAATACACAATTAAATACTTAGATTACTTATGGTGTTTGACACTGCGTTTTAAAATCGTTTTTAAAAAATATATATAAAATTAATGTTTTGTGTGTTTTTAGATCATTTTTATGCTGATATCAAAAATATTTTTTAAAAATTAAAAAATTTCATTTTGATGCATTTCTGAATGAAAAATACTTTCAAAAACAACTACAACTACCCTCTAAACAATTTAATATAAAAAGAGCTCTCAAGGGTTATTTTTGTCCTTTCAAGATGTTTTTTCTTATTTATTGTTTTGTCACTTGTTATTTCTTTTCAATTTAGGCCATTAATTCCAATTTATTATATATCAGTTTTTTTTTCCAATTCGATCTCCATTCTTTTAGTTTCTGACTTTGTTTCCTTAGCTTTTTATAAAAGTTTCATTGATTTTCAATTTCACTATTTAATCCAAGTTTTTTATTTTACATTTCTCGCACTATGCAAGTGTCTGGATATAACAGTATGGTGTTCATGTCGTTTGTCGGGATACACAGAGGACCTGGAATTGTTGTTTCACCCAAGCTACTGCTCCTTGCGGGTCGTTTTGGGAGCAAAAGCTTTAATTTGATGTGGTTATGGAAAATACTGGTCGGCAGTTCTTTTACTCTGGGGCCCAATGCCGTACAGCCGAAGCTGCTATTGGATGTGGCTGGAGGTTGAAGATGGACTGTGGGTATTGTTTGGGTTTAACGGGGCAAAAAGGAGGCCGACTGGGATTCGGTGGACCGAGCTTCTTGCTCAAAAGAAAATGGACCGTGACTGGGACACGTGTCACAATATCCAATTCCATGGGTTTTCTGACCGAGAACGAAGGATAACAAACGATGCGCTCCTTTTCATGCCCCCACACAACCATCAGCACCGCAGTCAGAACTAAGGGAGGGGTGTTTTGTAAGTGTTTCAAAATTTTGGAATTTTTTTTTTAATTTAGATTAAAATATTTTTTTGTTGTTTTTATATCATTTTCACATAATTTTTTTTTTAAAAAAATAAACTTCATTTTAATACTTTTAAAAACAACAACAACTACAATATCAAAAAGTCACTCAGATAATAATGAGGTAATCACTCAGGATCATGCGAGATCAGGGCTAACGGGTTGTCCTTGCCCTCCGAGCCGACAGAGAAAAAATAATTAAACAACAATATATGCATTTTGCCAAATCAAAGCACAAATGAGGAAATTAGTCTGAAAAAGGAGGTATATGAACAAAGTGATGCGATCTGCAGCAATTTTGTTTTCGACCATGTGTTGTAGAGGTACGTACACTTCTGCTAGGATAACAATTCGAATGCAAAAGAAACAAAAGAAAAGGATGAAAAAAGAACACATAAGAGAGCCGTTTCAAGTCCACAATAATCTTACAAGACCAGCTAAATTTCAGGAAAGCAAAATTTTTAAGGTTTTTATATATTAGACAGCTGTTTGCTGGCAGATACATCGACATGGATTTATTCATATTGCTTAAGCATAATAACTCTACTTTTCCCTCTACTGAATGTTTGTATAACAAGGGAACAGTATACTTTACGAAGCCTGTATATGGTATACATGAAGCCGGGCTTAACACTAAAAGTTCAATTGTTCACACCCCAATCATAAGGTTGGTACATTACCTTTAGCTGAGCACCATCGAGCAACCCCAACAAAGTCTCAGAGGAGGTTGGCTCCAAGTAGTTTGATGAATGCTTGAGAACCTCCATCTCATTCTTGCCGAAATCCACGCTAAACCTGCACGCCAAGAAGATGAATATCATTCAGCAGAAAGCATTGTAATTTTCAGAAACCAGACAAACATTACACTAGAAATTACCATTTCAGGATCTTGCTAACGAGTGCAGTTTTGGCATTGAAATCAATAATAAGCCCTCCACCTCTTAAGAAATCACGGGCAGCCTCCATCAGTTCTTTATCAATGTCCCCGGGTGAGAAGCATCGAAGGGCAGGTCCAGAACGGGTACCACAGACAAGAGCAAAGTGGATTAAAGGTTCTGCATAGGGAAGAGTCACCTGCAAAAAGAATAAAACTGATCATGAAACAGATAAAATCCCAAACAGAACCCCAATCCTTGTTCATCCACTATTTTTCTCTTTGTAAATCCTTATTCTCTGCCATATGCTC
The DNA here is from genome assembly GCA_027405865.1 of Salix purpurea. NCBI lineage: Eukaryota > Viridiplantae > Streptophyta > Magnoliopsida > Malpighiales > Salicaceae > Salix > Salix purpurea. The sequence continues at coordinate 5,434,666 of CM050329.1, read as the reverse complement.
TGTTGCAGCTAACTTTGTGATTTTGTTATGCATTTCTCCCTTGCAAAAAAGAAAAGAGAAAAAAAACAGGGAGAGGGAAGGGAAAAGGGGTGACTATTCCTTGCCAAGTGCAACTCGCTAAATAGAAAGCCAAAAATAAAATAAAAATCATTTCGGCTCTTCAATACTTGTTTTACGTGCTAAACAAAATGTCAAAATATATTCTCTCCCAAAAATGTTATCCCTCGTATCTTCCAAGAAAGCCAAAACCAAGTCAACAAAAAAATAAACCAATTAAATGCAGCCATGTGGAAAAAATGACAAACTCCTTAACGAAAAAATAAAGCATTTAATTCTTCCACATCAATACAATTGGCTTTTCAAATGACTTTTTTTCATTGGAGTATACATAGTAAAAAAGTCATATTTATACCATTTAAAATGTTATTTTATCAATTTGGCTTTTTAAAATAGCATCTCCCCTTGTAGATGCTCTAACATATAATCAGCAATTAATTAAATCAGAAAAAAAACAGTTCATTTTCTTCTTGAAAAGATTGCCAGACAGAAAAACAAGCATGGGATGTCTCATTTTGATTTTTGTAATTTGATGTTGTTAAATACAAATCAGGTATCCACAGTTTGTTGAGACACAATATACCCACCACCTGCACTTCCTCACCCCAGTCCCCTGCCTGATTATAATTTTTTTTTTTTAAAAAAAAACAAAATAGAAGAGTAAAGAAAGCGCAAAACAACACTGGCTGGCAAGCATCACCCTCTGTTAGAAGTTTTGAATTCTGGAATAAAAAAATTACATTAAGCTGAGTTATTAAGAAATATGTTGAATTCTCTTACCTTGGAACGCTTATCTTTCACACCGAATGGCTTGGTAAGATTGTATGGTGGTCGCTGGTTGCCCCTTAAAATGCCATTTTGAATAGCTGAAAGAGAGTATGAGCACCCACCTATCACATACTGGAAGTCTCCAAACAACTTCCTTCTTTCCAATGCTCCTTTTGGAAAACCCAACACCAATATAGCATGGATGGCCATCATATTGTAGAGATTTATGAAGAAAGCAAGCTTCTCCTCCCTTTCCATATCTAGCAATTCTACTCGTTGGAGCTCCTGAATTATTCTCAAATATCTACAAGTATCAATGCAAACAAGTTAGAGCATAGAATAAAAACTATAACCATCAAGACGCCAAAGTTTGAAATTTTATAGCTATAGAATAAATCAAACCTTGCAAATTCCTCACTTCCATGAATACTTCTGTAGTCAACATGCTTTCCATCTACTGACGTGTAGGCTTCAAAGATTGCACAAGACAAAAATCTGAGTCTTGCTGCAATTTCTGTTATGGGCTTAGGCTTTGCCTCAACAATGCCCCTTGGGATATTGTAGCATTGAGATGACACAATAGGATCATTGTCCAAAAAGCGATATAAGTGGTTACCATCCTCAAATATGTTCTCACTGCAGTTCCAAGCATCATAAAGGGAAAAAAAAGTATTTGTCAATGACGAGATTTCAAAAGAAAGAAAAAGGCAGAAGCAGAAGAATCAAAGACACTGGGCCATATCCAATGGACTCACTCAAGAATGTGTCGAAAGAAGAGTTCGCTAACAAGCTTTCGCCCGAATTCAGTAGCCTGTCTCATAACGTAAGAGCGAGAGTAAGATAAGCTTAATAATAATATATTTAAGAGTTTTTTTTTCTTTCTCAACATAAGAATTTGAGAGCATGCGTCAGGGGCATTAATTCTATACAACTATGTGCAAGGAAAGAAAGACATAGACAAGATACTACATCTACCATATATTTCAAGTTCTAGGACTCAGCCCATCTCAAAAGAAAAACAAAAAAAAACAACTGACCTCGTCCCTCTCCAAGTATTGATCCTCTGACAAGAAATCTACAGCCTCTGAACCTAGAAAGCAGCTGGTGAACCTCCGCATCTTATAAAATCTATCCTTAACAACAATGGATTCTTTCATTTTCCGAACAATAAGTGCTAGTTCATCGATTGAGCCGCTAGTGGAAGCATCATCTTCACCAGAAAGAGGAGGAAGAGGAGCTTCAGATGCTGGAGCTTCAGTAATCAAATAATCAATCTTCTCTCCAAGCTTGCCAGACTCATCCAAGCCATTAAGTTCAGCCAAACCTCCAATTACAATTTCATTAAAAAACACCTTAGGAACAGTAGAAGATCCAGTAAACTTCTCTAGTTCCAGCTTTCTACTTGGGTATACATCAATGTTGATCTCAACATATCTGAGCCTTTTCCTATGCAAAAATAACCTAACCTCTTTACAGTCTTGGCACCCTAATCTTGTGTACAGTATAATTCTTCCCTTCATAGCTATAGGTTGCAGTGGCTCTTCACTTCCTTCAACCCCCTGTTCAAAGTTGTTTTCTGCATCATCACGAGAAAACATAATATAGCTGAGAGGATTCCATGCAGACCTGTCCGCTGGTTTATGAGAAACTTCTGTTACTTCTTTGTCTTTAGCTGAATCTGAAGCCTCCTTATCTTCATCATCAGTAACCTGTTCCACTTCATCTCTTTTTACAGAAAGAACACGAAGAACACTGGTGACAGCAACTGCACCCTTCTCCTTGACAAAGTTCTTAAGAGCCATGGCCTTCTCAGGCCAAGCAGACCCCTCAGGATCAGCATCTGAGGAATGGAAAGATGTGCTTCTATTAGCTTCCATCCCAGGAACCTCTGTTCCATCAAAAACAGGCTCTGGCTCCTTCTGCTCACCAAGAATTTCCTCTGGTGTTTGCTCGTTTCCTTCTCCAGCTTTAGGCTCCAAATCACCAACTTCTTCATCCTTCTTGTCACCAGAGACAGCATGTTGAGTATCATTGTTTAACTTTGCTCCAACAGATTTAGGCTCCAAGTCATCATGTTTCACAACATTGTCACCTGGACATTTAAACTCTAAGCCACTGCTCTCATCAATACTTTCACCGGCATCAGTTTCTGCATCAACCTTGTCTAACTTGGAACTATCCTTTCCTGTGTCTAGAGAGTTCAGCTCCTCTGAAATTTTCATTTGAGTGTCACCTTCAACAGTTATTGCATCTTCCTTGTGCTTCTCAGAAGTTGGGGAATTAGCTATATCTTTCTCACTAAGTGCTGCCTTTTCCATAATGATGGCACTATATAAAGTTTGGAATAGAATTCAACAAAACTTGGTCTTCAGTTTTAGTGCTTCTGCAGATCAAACGGCCAAAACATACCTGGAACAAATCCAGTTGAGAGAAAAAAGTCAAAAGTGTACAAACATGTATACATATCTAAATTTCAGGTCATATCCTGTGAAAAATAACCAATAGTAAGCTCTTATACACAAAGGATATCACATCACATGCCAAAGATTACAACAACGCTTAATCATCCAACATTCACCGTGCAACAAATAAACGATAAAATCCCAGTTCAGGCACTTTTTTTTAAAGGTTGCGAATCAAAGACAGAACAAAACATACGACCCTTTTTACAATTTTCATATCGTCCATAGAGTAAAATAAACACAGCATTTGCCCCCAACAAATATGAACACTACATTTTCAACCTAAACCAAATCTTAACATGACCCCGAGGTGATGTGATAATACTCAAATGGCAATTAAAAACAACAAAAACAATAAAAATAGGATCAATTTTAGGTATTTTGGTGAATCTTCCCATATCCTTTTAAAGTATTGTTTACAAAAAGACATTGGTGGTCGCAATTAAATTTTTCATTTTGGCAGCCGGACTGGTACTACTTAGCTCATCAACAAAAATAAAAGAAGAAGAAGATCGAAAAATGAAAAAAAAATAATTAAAAAGAAAAGAAAGCCCAAACGGCCAGATCATGACCTCGATCTTCAATCATCTGTAGCCAAATGAAAACATCAAAATATAATTAAAAAAAAGGAAAAGAAGACGAAGAAGATAAATACTTCAAAATGATCTCCAAGTAATACGTAAGCAAACATAACGAGAGAGAGATTATGAGACAAACGCGGTCTAAAGTGACCAGGTCAAACAAATGGCTTGTCAATCGATACTAAGGAAAACTGAAAAAAAAATCCAATACCAGACAGACAAATGGAAATAAATAAATGATCAAAAAGACTTTTCAAATATAGAAAAGTTGCACACACAATAGCCTAATGCCTGATGCAGTGATACAAGAACAAAAGCCCGGTCAAAATTTCAATCGAAGGACTTAATAGTGCATTTTAGGGTTCGGTCACTTGCAATTAAATACAAAATAAAAGGAAAGGAAGAGAAGAGATGAACTTACAGATCTGGAGAGAGAAGAGAGAAATTTGAATAGGGAGAATAGAGAGGGAGTGCATGGAGGAGAAAGAGGTTACGAAGAGGTAGTGACATAAATAGCGTTTAACTTGACCACCAGTTTTGTCTTTGTGGAGGCTGATTGGATCGAAACCGCGGGGCGATATGTCTAAACGACGAGAGATTGTTTTTATTTATTTATTTAGAGAGAGAGAGAGAGAGGTAGTGGGAGAAAAATGAGAAGCGGGAGAAGCGGGAAGACCATCGGCTGAGCCTGAAATTCATGTGTAGCAGAGTATCAGCTAGCACGACCTCTCTTGCGTTTTTTAATTTCTAAAATGTATTTGGGCTTCGTTTTGCAATTGGGCCTGGCCTTGGATATATTTTATTATATTTCCATCTCAAAAACACAAGGGCCCAACCCATTTGAATCCTAGCCGAGCGAGGGGTGAAGTTTCACATCGGCTATCGTTGCCGAGCTTGGAAATGACTGTGTGCCTACTGTACAGGCCTGTGATAGTGCAATAGAAAACACGAGCGAATTTACCCGCGCCATTAGTTTTTCTTACTAGTTTTTATTTTATTTTTAAGTCAAATAATTTTTTTTTTAACTAATAATTTTTATTTTATATTTTTTTTGCTTGCTTTTTGTTGAAATTTTAGGGTTTTTTTTTTATTTAATTTTGTTTTTTCTATTATTAATGCAATAATAATAATAATAATAATAATTTTAGTTTTTTTCCTGCTTCATCTTTTTGTTAATATTTTTGAGTTTTTTCTCCTCAGAGTAATTTAATAATTTTTATTGTTTTGACAGTAATAAATGATATTTTTAGATGTTAAAATTTCAATGTTGTTATTGTTATAATAAGACATGTTGATGTGTTTTATTACATCAAACCTTGCATGTATAAATGCTATATTTTATTTTTGAATTTGCAATACCTATTAATTATTTTAATCCAAACAATTATAAAAATTATTTATCCAGCTCGCAAAATAGTGAAGACAATCTAACTAGTGATAAAGCCAAAAAACATAAAAAAAGTTAGTTGTAGACTATTTCATATCACGGGTTTAATGGTTTTTCTACACACACACACACACTTGAAATAATTTATAGTTTTTTAATTTATGAGATGTATTCTCTATTTTGTTTTTGTCATTTCTATTATTTAAATAATTTATGATTTTTTTCAATATTTTTATACATTAATTTTAATCTTTGTGTTTTTTTTAATAAACTTGAACAAAAATAAAAATATCAGCAAGATATTTTCTTGTAAATTTTGCATAGTATAGACAAACATTGTAAAGTGTTAAATTATTTATTTTTCATGCTACTACTAAACATAAAAAATAATATATTTTTAAGGAATTTATAGTCTATAAAAAATAATATTTGGTAAATAAACTGTGCTTTATATTACTGTAGGTTTTTTTGTATCCTAATGAATGTCAGGCTTCTCCATTTTTTGTAAAGCGCATTTATCGCTTCATTTGTTATGTATTCTCTGCCTTTTTTTTTGGGATGCTTGGGAACTCGAAGTGCTCTTCTTGGTTTGTTAAACAAACTTTGTTTTACTTGCAAGAAGGGATTTATTTATTTTTCTCTTTCCTTGCCTTTTCAATTTTAATTTATTTGCACAGGGCCTAAAAGCCCGTAAAGGGTATACATACAGCCAGCCCATCTAGAGACCACTAGCATGCCCAAGGCAGCACTAAAATGTCCAAAGGAGGTCAGAAGTGAGAGCCACGTGGTATATTCTCGACCGTAGAATGCGATTGAATCTCGGCATAATAAGCCCACGTCTCCATGCTTGGAAAACCTCAGGGGTGTCTATGTAATTCAGCTAAAGCTTCTTTTCAAAACAAAACCACGCTGCTGCAATAAAGCAATATCGCGTTCCAAAACGGGCCCAAACCCAAAATTCGAAGCAATCATATAGGAAGAAACTGAAAATTGTTGGCTCCAGCGTGTGAAGGACGGACGCCCACAGCGAGATTAACCGAAACGACAAATAATCCTGCAAATCCACGGAAACCAACCGTACTTAAGCCCTGGCTCTGAACCCGACGATGATAACTTGCCGCTAACAATTGGACTCCGCCACCTCCACTCCCGGTACGATTTCTCACTTGAAAAAAAGTTTTTAATAAATATGGAGTCTACGTTACAAGGCTTGAATTGAACTTGTTTTTCAATCCATAATCAAATAGCGATTGAAGGGAGAAGCGCGCGATTTTGTTTCGGTTGATAGTATGTTTTGGAATTTAACTGTTTCTCCTCCCGATTCTAGGGATTTATTTTTTTCTTTTTTTTTTTATCCAGGTTTTTGGTCAGGTTTGGCGAATTGCAATTTATTGATGAGAAAGCAAAACGATGAACAAAAAATCAAGCTGCTGTGCCATTTGTGAGAATTCGAATCGCGCCTCTATTTGTCCAATTTGTGTCAATTACAGGTACTTTCTGTTAGATTAAGTGATTTCCAAGGTTACCTATTGTTTTGTAAAGTATTAGGTCTCTTCTATGCTAAATTTGTTGTTTGCTTATGCAGATTGAATGAATATAGCACTTTGTTGAAATCCTTGAATAGTCGCCGCGATTCCTTGTACTCCAAACTAAGTGTTGTGCTTGTCGCAAAGGTTTTGATTTTAATTTTATCCCTTTTATGATGAATCTATATGCTTTTATTGAACTTGTTTTGAATAATTTTATAACGCACCTGATAAATACCAGGGGAAGGCAGATGACCAGTTCAATTGGAGAGTACAACAAAATGAGAAGCTTGCAATTTTGAGAGAGAAGCTACATCGTAACAAGGAACAACTTGCTCAAGGTTGGCAGTGTACCTTAGATTTAAGATTAACTCATTGTAATAACTCATTAGGTTATATGACACTTTCACAGGGAAGGCTAAGGTCGAGAAGCTATCTCAAGATTTAAAGAAAAAAAATGGAATGCTCGAATCAGCTCGCAATGTGGTACTAGTTTTCTTCACTTTTCCCTTTTAATTATCATTTTTCGTGTAAGTTTGTGTTATGAAAAATGCATGTTTTCCTTGTTGGAAGTGATAAGATGTCTTATGCTAGTTAGTTGTTTTGCAGTTGGAAAAAAATCGCGTCGAACAGCTGGAGAAGTTCTATCCCAATTTTATTTGCACTCAGAGTTTAGGGCATGTGAGAACTACTACCGGGGTCCTTCTGAACATAAACTTTAACTGTCTATTTTCAAACGTGCATGTTTAAAACTTTAACTGTCTATTTTCAAACGTGCATAACTTTAACTGTCTATTTTCAAACGTGCATGTTTATGGAGTTTTATAAACCTGTTTTATTTGTTGTGTTTTTGTTTGTTTCATATGTTAAGCAGCAAGATATTTGATGCTTTAAGATGTTTTCTTTGCTGCAGATGGCTATTACTTCTGAACTACTTCATAAGCAGTCTGTGGTCATAAAACAGATATGTAAATTGTTCCCTCAACGCCGGGTAAGCACTTAAAAAACAAAAACATTTTGATATCTGCAATTGACTGAAAAGTATGACCATTGTGTTTACTCAGTTGCCATCTGGCTCTTTGGTAAATTTCGTGATTTTGTTCTCTCTTTCTTGACATGTCATTTAGATTTAGACTTTTAGGATGATTTTTCATGTTATCCCAAACACAACTTTAGATGTAGGGATTTGAGCTTCCCATATTCTTAGTAAACTATCTTGCACTTTTACGAACTAGGTGTGAGCCTAAAACTCAAAGCCTGCATATTTTCAATTATCTAAGAATAGTGCTCGCGTGCAACTAGTGAGAGAGAGAGAGAGAGAGAGAGAGAGAGATGGTATCTACACATGATAATTTAGAATTTAATGGTAGGAATTAGAGGACTTCTATTTTGACTTGTGGTAGAATTTCAGGAAAAGGCCAGTTGTTTGTTGTGCTGGTACATTGAGTTTCTCAGACTAATCTTTTTTTATAATTGCTAAGTGGGCGTGTGTCTGCATTCACATGCATGCCATTAAAGGTGTTTTTTGATGTTATTAACATTACTTTTGTGATGACAATCATCGTGACCCATCCTATATTGTTTAGGTGAATGTAGACGGGGATAGGAACTTTAGTGGTCAATATGATCAAATCTGTAATGCACGCTTACCAAGAGGACTTGACCCCCACTCTGTTTCATCTGAAGAGCTTGCTGCCGCCTTGGGGTAATTTCCCCCCCTTTCTTTGTGCTTATGTTATCCTGTCATTTTGGATCATGTGAAATTTCTTTGATGTACTCTTTTGGTGTAATACTTTATGAACTCTCTCAGGTGCTGTTATCTGTCATTACGTAGAATTCCCTTTTAGTTTCTCATGCTGTTACTAATCAGTAATCTCCATGGTTTGAAATCAGATACATGGTGCAGCTTCTAAATCTAGTGGCTCATAACTTGGCTGCCCCTACAATTCATAATGCAGGTTTTGCGGTAAGCATGTTGTGTGTCTATGAGATGGTAGAATTTTCTCCAAGGATGCCCCCCCCCCCCCCCCATTTCCTCATTTTCTGATTTTACACATGATTTCTTAGTTATACGAGTACCTATGCTCAGCATCATTAAGGGGCTTTTAGCAATAAGTGCAGCTGTCAAGAGCTTTAGTTGTTATTTGGAGACTTTATGAACAATATAGCATCACATTTTTATTGGATAGTTTATTGGCATGCACATGTATATGTTAATCTAGATCACATTTTTCAAGATTAAATTTCACAAACCCTACTCTTTTGATGGTGGTTTGTTAAATTCACATTTTTCAAATGATACTTTTTGAAGCGGGCCTTATATTAGTTTTGAAGTTTGGATAAATGCAGCTTTCTGAAATACTGGCAAACTGTGTAGCATATTATTTAGAATCCTGTTTTTCTTCTTATTTTTCTAGCTTTGGTTGATGGATTTTGCAACTTGCTATGTATGCTGACAAAATATCCATGCATCCTCTTACAGCCGCTAATGAGAATTTGTTATTTTGAAATTTTGAGGGCTCCTCCTGTATGTTAATATTTATTTGCTTTGTTGCTGGGATTGTGGAAAGCATTTTCTTAGTGGCTTTTTTTTTATGCTCTATTTAAAAGTCAAATCATTTTCAAGAAGGTTGCTTAAAGTTGAGATACAATTTGGTGAATGCCATTGGTAACTTGATATTGTTGTTGTATAGCTGTTGAATTCATTCTAATTTTTCCTCAGGGCTCTTGCTCTCGGATATGGCAGCGAGATTCTTATTGGAATGCATGTCCTTCTTCTCGAAGGTATTTTGACCGGAAGAGTTTGTGCTCTGGAATTTCAGTGGCTAAGTTTGAATTATTACTCCTTCCATAACTAAAATTTTTGTGTGCTGTACAGTAATGAATATCCCCTCTTTATACCTCGCCAGAATTATTGCTCTACTAGTGCTGAAAATTCATGGACTGATAAAAGCTCGAGTAATTTTGGTGTTGCTTCAATGGAATCAGAGAGAAGGCTCCACCTAGATTCCACAAGAAGTAACAGCTTCAATTATTCATCCGTGTCTCCACATTCTGTTGAAACACACAAGGACTTGCAAAAGGGGGTTTCACTCCTCAAAAAAAGTGTGGCATGTGTAACAGCATATTGTTATAACTTGCTATGTTTAGACGTACCTTCAGATATGTCTACTTTCGAAGCATTTGCAAAATTATTGTCCACACTATCTTCATCCAAGGAAGTTCGGTCTGTGTTTAACTTGAAAATGGCCTGTTCAAGGTATATATCCTCAGCATTTCGTTAATTCTACTTTATTATATGTGAAACTGAAGAACACCATCACTGTCAGAATTTTATCATGATGGCAATGCATATTGTTTGTTTCCATCTGTTTTCTTTTCTATCTTCATTCAGTTTTGTTTATCATGCTTGGCATTTTTACTCTTGAGTTTCAGGTCATGCAAACAAGTGCAAAAGTTGAACAAATCTGTGTGGGATGTAAACTCTGCCATCTCATCAAGTGCACTATTGGAGAGTGCACATGCATTGCAACTGATGGTATATACTTCAACTTTGTTTTTAAAAATGTTTGAAAGTTTTAGCTTAAAATAGTAATCTGTATGTTCTGGATTTCCCTTTCCATGATTTTCTCCTCCCTTTTCCCACCTTTCTTTTCTCAATAGTGCTCAAAATAGAATTGTCATTATTTTATAATGTTTTAAGACGTAGATTTTTTTAATAACACCACAGAAGTTGGTTAACAAGGGCAGTCTGAAATAAAACCAGTCAATATCGTCATTGGCATCCTGCATGTACAGGTCAAATATAAGTGGACCTTCATTGGAGCGGCCTTCTTGCCTGTTCAGAAGTATTTACTCATGCTTTTATTTAGTTTTATTTTTGGATCTGTCTAGAGAGATGAAACAGATAGTGAAAGCAGTTGGTCACTTATTAGCTGGGTTTGGGATTTATTTAGGATGTTAACTGCTTTGAGGTGGTTTCAAAAGAGCAGTTTTGTGGTCATAATGCATTATGAAATTAAGCCCATTCTTTTCACTTCCATCTTTGTGCTTGCAAGTTTTCAGCGGGTTTCACATTTTTCTTTCTGGCAGAAAAACACTTGTTATAATAACCTTCCAAATTCAACGGCTAGTTTTATTTTTGCCACTGAGATATCTGATGGGAAGAATGAGAGCTTTATTGATGGATGGGACCTGGTCGAACATCCCACCTTTCCTCCCCCGCCATCACAAGTTGAGGATATTGAGCATTGGACTCGAGCCATGTTTATAGATGCCACAAAGAAATAATCTATCGGGTGCTGAACGACCTTCAAACTTTATGTAAGTTGTCAATGTGTTGCACTTCTAATAATTGTTGATACTTGTAAATAGGACAGCTATGTCAAGCACTAAATTGGAAACATTTAAATAGGTAGCGGTGGTTTAATTTTGTGACATGGAGAGGAACTTCTATATGCTGCTTTTTTTTTTTTTTTTTTTTCAATAAGAATAATTAATTTCAACAGGCCTTACTTCTATATCTTTTTCAATTATATAGAAAATATATTGTACTGGTGCAGCTAAATTCAAAGCGTGATTGAATGTATGTGCATGTATATTTCAGTCGTGGGAAGTCGGGATATTGTATCATCATGCTTCCATGACCAACTTATTTAGAAGTTAATTTTTGTTTTCATTTTTCAAATTGATAGGTTTGAGAAAGAGACGGATCGGTAAGTGACAGGCTTTATTTTATTGACTTGTAAAGCTCAACATGGTTGGCCTTCGTATCTTTTTTTATTGTAAATACAGAAGGATAGATGTGTACATATACTGATATAGATATTCATCTCTCGTTATGGTGACCATATGCCTGATTCTTTTTTTAATCGTATAGCAGTGGCCTTGTCTTTGTTTCTGTATTAAAAAAAAATTGCATGGACAAGTATACATCAACACCTGCTAGAATGAAGCTGGGCTGGTTCGCCGTAGCCGGAATCGTGGCATGGGAGGTAGATCAGACGACAGGAATATCTCCAGTTCATGCCAAACCTATCAAGTTAGCCCATAACTCTAACTGCCCACTTTCAAAATCTTTTAGCTTAATCAAAATGAATTTCCACCAGTCAGTTCGCCATGCCAAAGTATGTCTTCTTCATTTCTTTTTTTCTTTCAAACAATGATAAAATTAAGACCACTGTCTACTTCATTTCTGCCTCCTCTCGAGTCTTCTTCATCATCTCATCTGTATAACGACACTGCTTTTCAGCAGCCACCTGAGAATCTGAAGATGTTGCTGGCATTGCTGACTCTGGCATGGGCGTAGGCAGTTGGTTATCCGAATATCCAACATCCACAACAGGGTTATCATAAACAGCTTTAAACATATGAAAATTTGAATCCACCAAAGGTCTATTATCCATGCACCAAACACTACCTAGCCTCGGGTAAGCTATATTCAGTATTCACCTAAGAATTGTGAGGTCAAGAAAAGTTTCCACCAATTAACCAAGTACCGTGTCTAATAAGTCAATCAGATCATTGAATGTCAGCAGAAAAGAAGGCCGTACCTTCATTAATGAAAGTAAAATATGAGGCTAGTTACGGCAAGGAACATGATTTACTACTTCGTACAGTACTGATAGCTTACAAAGAACAACGTTAAAGAGTGGCTGACATTGTGAAGAATGGAATAGCGAGGCAGGTTGAGGAGCACATGGGGGGTATGGAGGCCCCAGGAAGATCGAAGAACCAGTTAGAAAACAAATGATTTGTTTGAGCGAGCTAGGTTCCTATTATCAGATTATTAATTATTATAACAGAGAGGGTGGGATCCTAGAGTTCATCTCAACCAACAGTAAGAGCTGATTTTCATGCATGTATAGTGGGATTTAGAGATGAAATTCATGACTCAATACCCAATAAATATGGCCAAACCCCATTGTTTTCACATTTTCTCCCTCCCCTATTCTTTTGGGTGCAAGACATGGTATGAAAAAAACATTAAATATGCTTAAGAATGAAGTTTACTCACATAAAAAACAAAAAAAAATTCCAAAGATGGTAACGATCTTGGACTCTATCTCCATCATAGTATTGCTAATGTCAATGACTTCTTTTGTGGCATTGCTGTAAGAGTGCCAGTCATGGTGGTAAGTGTCAACATCATCCGATGAGACAATACTTACGTAAGTCTCCAGATAGTAATTACTTGAAGGGCTGTTTTATTTTTTTTAAGATGTGTTAATCAACGCCACTTATAATTATTGTATTTTATCCCAAAAAAGTCTTTAAGTCTTAACATGTCCTTTGAAAAAAGAAAAAAAAAAGTGAGTTAAAATTCTCCGATTCATACTGAATAGTGAGTTCAACTCGACTTCCCAGGAACCTGCCAGATTATTATAGCCGACAACACCAAGGACTCGGGACAGCCGAGACACTTGGGCCCTGTGATATTGTTGAAGTGATTGAAGAATTGGGGCGGTTGGGAAGCATTTAAAAGTATTTTTGTAAAAAATATTTTTTTTTGGTTTTAAATGAAGTTTTGTTAGTGTTTGAACTTTGAAATCATATATCAAAAGTGATTTAAAAATATATATTATTTTAATATATTTTTAATAAAAAAACAATTTAAAAACAAAAATAATCACAGTCTCCAACAAGAAAGCACAACTTCTAATCATATCACAGGATCGGTGGCCCGGATCAAGTTCTACCACATTTTAAGTTGTCGGGTCAACAGTTGGATTTATCCTCAGCCACTGACTCTTTCGAAGGTGCTGTTAACCGATGGCATGTTGGGCCGAAGTGGCTACCACTCAGCATCCGTGCATGCTCCAAATCGAATGGCACGTGTCGGCTAGTGGGAGGTGGTCTGGGTCACTGTCACCATCACCTGGCCGGGAATGGGTGCTTTTCTTTTCACTTTAGGCCTAGCCTGGCGGTGGAAAGTGAGAGTGACGGCGGTGCCCCTGAATCTGGGAGGGCATCCACCCCCCCGGTCTTTAATTTACCAGCCCGGAGTCTTCTCACGAGATCGACCCATCTCTTACAAAAGATTTTGAGACAGTGAATGCATGATTGAGCCCTAGCTAGTTATCTTTCGACAAAACGATCACGCATCTTGCACGTGAGAATATTCCTCCTGAGAAATGCACTTTAGACTTTAATAAAAGGTTTAGGCGACATAACCCGCATGTAGATGCGACCAAAAGCTTTCCAACTTCCACCGGTTCACAGCGTTTCCTTCTCTTCGGCCACCAAATTTAGCATAGATTTTGTTCCATGGAATTAGACAGCCCACCAAATATCTAGTGATCATCTGTGCCCTTTTAATACATCCACTTACGTTCAGTGTCTGGTCTTATAATACAAAGTGTTTTCCATTTAGAATAATCTTTTTTTTTTTGTTTTTCATGTTAAAAAATATTTCTTAAAACCAGATATATTTTTACCATTAATTCGAACCATCCAGCATTTCCAGGTTGATTAATCCACTGACGTTGACCTTATGGCCACGCCCGCTGCCATACATAACTACGCCGACGTGGGCAACGTACGAAGCCATGGCCGTGAGCTGGCGGGCCCGCACGTGGGGCCCACCAGATCACCGGTCCGTCGTCTTCTTCTTCTTCTTCTTTTTTGGAGGCATTTTCGTGATATGATAAAGATTTTGTCGTATCAGTAGTGCTCACCTACTACCCTTATCCTTGAAATTGAGCAAAGCAAAAGGGGGGCTGGGATGGTGTTTCTTGAATAATTAATGAGTGAATCTCTCGTGATTTGGCAAACATTTAATTAACCTCATCTTGGTTAGGATGTCTTCAAGATCCAAATGATGCAAGCTATTTTCATATGGAAGAAGAGTTTATTTTATCGTTAATCCCTTGTTTATTTCAACAATGTATTGCCTCGCATGTGCTGAGTTCTTAAGGAAATTCAGCATTGGATTGGATTGACAGCTTTTTTAAAAATATAAAAAAATGTTAGCCCGGTTTAGATGTTTTTATAAATTATAAACAATATTTTTTTTAATTTCTCAATTAAAAGAAATATATGGCATAAGTAACTCAATCATTTTCTTTTCGTGCCCTAAAGAACAGCTACCTCCAAGACAGAGCGGATATAAAGCTAATGGGATGCTACTGTATATTCAGCAGACTAGCACTACGGGGGGGTGGCGCTGTAGTACTGTTTGTAAAGCTTCTGCATGCCAACATTAGAGAAACAAATACTTGCCAGAAAAGTAAACAGGAAAAGAAAAGTAATGAAAAAGAAAAAGAAAAGTGAAGTTCAGATTTGTCCAAAGAAAATACCTTTTTCAAATTGTGCTCAAAGATTCATGTTACTGCTACTTAAGCTTATCTTATGCATGGAGATTTCTTGATAAACAATACCACTCAAGCTCCATCCTTGAGTGATGGGAGTTAGGAAAGGTGGTGATGCCTTTTAACAGAGAGAGAGCAGAAGAATTAAACGTTCCACCCTGAAGCTACCATTAATTTATAATAAAAGCAAAAGTGGAGTCCCTGTGGTGACCTAATTCTGGCAGTGGTGAGTGTCTTTGCTCTTTATAACACCCATCAGATTCTTCGTCTACTCATTTGATGTGATATCTGTGTGTCTGTGGAGAGGGAGAGGGGAGGTGGGGGGTTTTAAATCAAAACCTTTCCGCAACCCTTGCTGATCAACTACATTATTGATTCATATTTCGGCACTAAAATAATTCCCAGCACCGTCATCGATCTGGGATAAAAAATGATCACTTTGTTTTCTGATCTTAGATATCTATCCTGATAAAAAGAAATGAACTTTTTTATCATGTTATTTAATGTCTTAAGTTAGATAATTCATTGGTGGACATCTAGGTAGTGGTCCGGATAATTGAGTGGTATTATATAAATACATGTTTTATATATGTTCTGCTAACCCACTTGCCACATATTTTTTTCCTTCCTTTTGTTCATTTGTTTTCTTCCTCTTCTTTATATACATTAATGACAAGTTGACGAAGCTCGCTCAAGTTGGCTATATATATATATATATATTTAGGTTTCGTTTGAAGTGTGTTTTGTTATTGTTTATAAAAAAAATATATAATTTATAGCCTTAAACACTAGGTATATATAATACCACCAATGTAGTTAACCCTAGTTTTCCCACCCCGTGCAAATGGTTGCTTGTCTGCGTAAGAAGTCTATGACTGGAATCTAGAATCCCTGATACTTGTTTCAAAACTCTGATCATATCCTGGATCTTTCTATCCAAGACGCAAAGCAATTTGATTTGTGTATGTTTTGTTTTTAAACTATGTTTATTCGGAAGAAATATTAATTAAATTGATGTTTTCATATGCGTTTTTTAATAAATTTAATATACATATTACAAAAACATAAAAAATATACTTAACAGAATATTCACAGTACTGCTTCACCAAAAACACTAAAAGGGAATCACCAAGTACATAATCGAAATAAAGCTGGACCCTTTCCCTTGCTGGCTTCGGACGAAAAAACTCGTAAATAACGTCAATCATTTGCTTTTCCACGATAGGAGGGATACATGGAGCCAGCTTCTGCCCGGCCCTCTGAACCAGGAAGGGGCAATGCAATTTGCAAAAGTTCTGGAGGTGGACGTGATGATTAGGGGGAAAAGTCTCGTCCTGTGCTACTGTGGCTGCTGCACTTGAATCCCATCGCGATGTTTTCTTTGCATTCAAGTAGCTAGCTAGATGGGACGATTTAATTAGCAGGCGAGCAGGTGTGGAAATGAGAGGCAAAACTAGAAATCTCGAGTTAGATGCATGTTTCAGAGCCAGTTTTGCATAGCAGGATAAGTTTCTTTCAAGCTCGATTTTATAACGATCATCCCCGTCCGAGTTGATTTTTTCGTTGGAAAAATGAAGTTTATTCTACTTTTTCTTACATTCTAACCCAATCATTGCTCGCAGTAAGCCTACAGATATAATCAACCAGCAGAATTCGGCATGGAAATATTTAAATATGCACTTAAGACCGACTATTTATCTTGGATAGTCAAAACGCATGTTTTACCTCCTCATTATCCAAATATATATATAAAAAAAACCTCGTTATACCACAAATCTGGTCACCTCAACACCCAATGTATCAGCATCCATGTTATGATTCATTTTATTTTTGAGAATTTTCCATATCAAGTAAGTAAAACTACTCATTGCATGTTTGAATAAAATATTTATTTTTATTGCATATTTTTGCACTATATGTAGTTTGTTTATATGTTTACTTGTTTTATAGTTTTTTCTCATATAAATTTACATATTATGGTTTGTTTGAGATTTTAAGAAATTCCATTTGTTTGTAAATTGATGGGATTTATTTTGAACTTGTGACTTAGGTGTTTTGCAATGAAATAAATAACAACTTATTTAACGAGTTCGTTTTTTTTTTTAATTTTATTGTTGAGATGATAATTTTAATAAACTTGAATTTATTTAGATATTTTATAATGGATTAATAGTGCTATTAAAATAGTTTGAATAATTTTGAGTTAAATCATTGGTAGTTAATCTATTTAGTTTATATAATTAATTAATTCATGTTGTCATCAATATTCTGTAAAGTTTGATATGAGTAATGAATAATAATTCACAAATGTATTGAGATTCACCTGAAATATTGTGTATGATGAATTATTATAATGAAATTGGGGACTTTATTAATTACACACTATCAAGTCTGGAAAATATTAGCAGAGCAGAGACGTTAGTAGATATTCATATAAAAGGTGTAAAAATAAAAAAGTTTCACGATTCAAATGTTATAATGATGTATTTTCTATATAAAATTTTTTTTATAGAGAAATACTTATGGTAATTTGCATACAGAGAAATATATATTCTTTGCAATAAAGAAAGTTTGTACACTCAATGATCCACCTGAGATTAAATAATCACCAAATCAACGCAATCTTTTGGATTTTTCAAGTATAAGATAATAATGTTCTCAATGTCTCTGTCAACAATATCTTTATAGATTTCTAAATATTTCAATGTAGACATGCACATGTATACAAGTCAAGCAAGTTTTTCTCCTCTACTTGTATATATGAGTCTTTCAAACACATTATTTAAAAGAGCTAGGGGAAACTTTTTTTTTAAATAGGTTGTTTAGGTTGAGGCCTAGATAACTCTGATCACTTGAACCTAACTTAAATGACTAATCTTCTTAAAAAATATTAATAAATCTTGTTCTTATAAGAATGTTTAACCTAAGTTTTATATAATTTTCGCAGTGTTTTATTTTTTCTAACTTGATATGAAAACCTAAATCTCTTTTTTTATTGATTAAAATTGTTTTTTTTTTTATCTTGACACTAAAATTAAAAGGAAATATTTTCTTTTAAAACAAAACCTGTATAATATATTATATTTTCTTGATGCATATTGAATTTGAATTGTTAATTATTCTTGATTTTTCTAAGAAAAATATTATTTTACCATTTGATTTCATAGTTTTATTAAAAAAAATGGGTAGAATTAAAAAAAATAAAAAAGTAAAATAATACATGAATGAGCTCACATACCATAGTAAACTTTTTAAACAATATAAAGTTAACCTTGGAATGAGTTAATTTAGCATAAAAGATGTTTTATTTATTTATTCTCTTACATCTAAAAAAAGTAAATCAATATACATCCTAACTATGGATTATGATACGAGCCTTCTGCTGGTTTAATAATTTTGTTCTTATAATAAACCTATGTTAATAAATAATCGTAATTCAAAGTCTTTAGTTAATTTTGTTTTTCTCTTTTTACAACTTGATATCAAATGTTTTCCTTTTTTCTATTTTTATCTGCATGTATGGTGAGATGAACCCGTTACATGTGCTTATTGTTTTAGTAAATGCCAAGATTTTATTTGTTAAAATTTAACTATATTGCCATAAAAACAATCATATACCATAATCATAAAAATATTGTGAGTTATATTTATTTTGAAAATGTTATGTACGACAAAAAAGGAGAATAAATAAATTGTATATTATACAGAAAATATATAATTTTGATGCATTTAAGGAATTGTTTTTAGTTTTATAGATAGATAGATAGAATGTATTAAAAAATAAAAAGAAGAAAGGAGAATGATAGATGTGGATCCTTTCCTTACCAATAGCCGAAGGAGCCAAAGCAAACTGCTTCCAGTAAATATCAGACACATCACAGGCATGTGGGGCTTTTGCCCCAATGACTGACACACATCTCCTTACGTGTCCTACTTGATAGCCCCTCTCTCTCTCTCTCTCTCTCTCTCGCACCACCCTATCCCAATCACCACCCCCTTCCTTTTCATTCTCTCTTGCTTTATTTGGAGCCAATGAAGGGGAAAAAAGAGAGAAAAGAAACAAACATAAAAAAGCAAATTCTAAATTATTAGTAGTAGTATAAGTGATACCCGTCACTCAACCCACCAGCCATTCATTAACCCCCACGTAGCATTTTATTTATCGCCGGCAACCCCACTTCGCCGCAGAATTACGTCAACCTAACCACACTTTGTTGTAAACACGACATAACATATAAATGCGGGAAGGAGTGTTTAAGTGCACCGGGTAAGTACATGGGAGTGATGGCCGGGCGTACGTTAAAGTGACAAGGGTGCGCATTTTATGATTATAGCGACGTTAACGGTTGACTGTAGTAACGTTCAAAGGAGGAGGAAAAAAAGAAATAAAAGGAAGAGTCTTTTATTAGATTAGATTTTTTTATTCTCTTTTCTTCTTTGGACTCCGGGTGGGCGTCTCTTTTGGGTTTTGATTGCTTTGAAGGATTGGATGGCGGTGATGTTGATTCCTGATACCATCTAGTATTAAGGACTGTGAACTGGTGCTAAACTTTTTGGGTTCAATTTCTTGGACTTGCTGGAATTTAATTGCCTGAGAGATTCTGGTAGGAAGAGCTAGGTTACACACAGATAGAGATAAGGAAGCGAGTTTCGTTCAATTTATTCTACTGTACTTATTCCCCTTCACAGGGGGAGACGTTTCATTTCTCTGTTGCTAGCCAGGAAAGTTGAGACTTTTCGCGCCATTTTTGCAAATTAATGACCTATTGAAGCATGCTGTGAAGAGGTAAGTAAAGGCTGATGTCTGACTTCACTAGTATTATCTAGATCTGTTTTTGGTTAAAATTATGTTCGGACTAATTGGAAGCTGAAGTTACGCAGTATTGCTAGTGTTTAAAAGCAGCACACGTGCTCTGCTTTTCTGTGTTTGATGGTCGTTTCTGAGTATATGTGTGCTAGGCTAGACAAGGGTTTGGATGTTATTTTTATGTTCAAGCAATGGTATGCGTGTTTGATGCTATATAAAAGAAAATCTACCTGGTCTGAATGACTAAGAGTTATAGGCTTGCTTTTGTATGCTCGTCTCCTGGTTGGCACAACAATTCATGAAGATTTGGCAGGAGGTTTTTGAAATATCATTTATAAGTAGATATCCTTTTGAGCACTGTCCATGGATGAGCATCAGCTTGACCACAATTCTATTTCCTTTTTTGTTTTGATTTCTTTGCTTAAGAATGGCAAGTTTCATGCAATTTTATTACTGCTCTGTTTTCATGCTGCAGCTTATTAAATGTGCCTATTTTCTGCTTTGTTTTTCTGTCTTCTGTTCCATTTTTTCAGAGCATGGGCTCTACATCAACTCAAATAGCTGCCATGAGAGGAATGAGTTTTTATGAGCCCTTTCACCAAATTAGCTCATGGGGAGACGCCTTTAGAGATGATGGTAGCCTAAACATTGGTCCATCCACAATTGTGCAGGTCGATGATGGGCTATACAACAAGGTAATAATTAATGATTCATGATATTTTCCTTCTAGTTAGTGAATGCCAGAGTTACCTCTTCTTACCAGGTGGCCTGACCTTTCTGATTGACTTTGTCTAGACTGAACATGTTTCACATGAATCAATGGAACCATCCAGAAGCGATCAAGAAGCACACAAACCTGCTGATAAGGTCATGCAACTCCATCCCGCTCTCCCAATTAATTAAAAACATAACAGCTATCAATCTTAAATTTCTTATGAACTTATATTAACTTCATACAGATTGGGTAAAACGTGAACCCTCTGAAAACTGAATAAAAAAACTTGCTTCAATAAAATCCACAAATGGAAATCTATTCTCTCACATGAAGAATATGGTATCAAGGATAATGAATTTGTAAATGTTTAAGCTGTTAGTGACAATGCTTAAACTGGATTAAACTCAATGGAAGTGCCTGCTCTATTTCTCTCTTGTGAAAAAGTGAAAAACCAATGAATAGCTGACTAAAAGGCACTTGAAATTCACACAAATCTAACTGCAGATACAAAGACGTCTGGCACAAAATCGTGAAGCTGCTCGCAAAAGTCGCTTGCGGAAAAAGGTATAATTGAATGCACTCTTATACCAGTATATGCTGATGGAGGTGTTTTAAGATTATAGTGCAGAAGATTTATATATCAAAATTGTTTCTTAGGCCTATGTTCAGCAATTAGAATCCAGCCGTTTGAAGTTGGCCCAGTTGGAGCAGGAACTTGAAAGAGCTAGGCACCAGGTGGGATGAGAACTCTATTCTCTCTATTATGTTTCACCATTTATTTAGATGCGTTTCCCTGCTAATCAAGCACAGATTAAAATACTAGCCAGGATTGCCTGGAACAACAAATTGTCTCTTCTAACAGCTCTGTGAATGCCTTACTGCAGGGTGCTTACATAGGAGGCAGTGCATCGGATTCTAGTCATTTAGGATTTTCAGGAACAGGAAATCCAGGTTTTTTATTTATGTGCCTGTAGGTTAACTTGATGATATTTGTATGGCATGGAAAATCATAGTAACTCTTGACACGGGCAAAAGCACCATGAAGGAATTTTGAAGACAGAATAATCAACTCTTAGGACTAAATCCAGAAACTGATCTGCCTTGAAAGCTTTTCTCTTTTAGAGATCCGTCTGAAAACATTGGTGCCATATGCCTCTCCTCATTTTTTCTTTCTGGATACAGATCAGAAGGGTGCTCAATAAATATCTGCTAACTGTTTTGAGCTACAGCTCATGTTTGTAAAGCATCATGGTTACTGTTCTATTGTCTTTTCAGTTTCTACTGCAAAATACTGTTGGATGCATGCCTGTTGTTAAGAAACTAGATACTAAATACTCCACCTACAATTTCAAAATTTGTTTCCTTAATTTTCCATGCAGATAATTTTATGAGTATTTAATATCTATTCAAGAAAGCTGGGAAATTTTGGCCTTTAACTGCCTAATTATGCCTTGAAATTGTTTTGCATACTTGTCATTTTGATTGCATTTGTTCCTGTTAGATCCGATCTGTGCTGTCATCTAATGGTTCTCATTATGATTATCAGGAATTGTTGCATTTGAGATGGAATATGGACATTGGGTTGTAGAACATCTCAAACAAATTTCTGAGCTTAGGAATGCATTGCAAGCTCATGTAACTGATATTGAGCTCCAGATCCTAGTCGAGAATGGCTTGAATCACTATAACGATCTTTTCCGCATGAAAGCAGATGCTGCGAAGGCTGATGTCTTCTATCTGATTTCTGGCAAATGGAGAACGTCAGTAGAATGCTTCTTTCTGTGGATTGGAGGATTCCGCCCATCAGAACTTCTAAGTGTAAGGCTTAGTTCCGTATAATTTATCATTTGAAAATTGCTAAGGTATCGGTGTCCTTGATAATACCAGTGGGCTCTGCTCATGAATTTTTTCAGTTCTTTTTCACGCTTGACATAAAGCTACCTTTTTAGCATTGTCTATCCTAACTATAGGATTGTGGCTCTTCATAGTAGCATGTAAAGAAGACACTGTGCCGCTACATATTTTTCTATGATGGGCTTGGATTCAGCTTCTTCACAATTTAGATTCATTTCAGCTTTCTTTACGCATTACTGGTTCCTGGAGGAGTTAATCCTATCACAATTTGCCTGAAATATCTTCAGAACATATGCATAAAATCTTATTTCACTGTTTTTTCTCCTTTCCGGTGAATATTTTGCTATTGCTAACTTGATTTTATTCATCAAATTTCTAAATCCCCACTGCAGGTTCTCATGCCACAACTTGAGCCTTTGAGTGATCGACAGCTTGCAGATGTCTGTATCCTTCGCCAATCTTCTCAGCAAGCTGAAGATGCTCTAACTCAAGGAATTGATAAACTCCAGCAGACTCTGTCCCAAAGCATAGCAGCTGATGTAATGGGTGTTGGGGGTTACGGGGATCAGATGACTCATGCAATAAAGAATTTGGAAGCGCTTGAGGGATTTGTGAACCAGGTAATAATTTCTTAGCAGCCATCTAGCTAGGTACTGTGCACTTGAAAGCTGAACTCACTCATGTTTCATGAATTCCTTCCTCATGTCACAGCTCGCCTGACTATTTTGAAAGAAGCAAAACTAAAACCAAGTCATAATCATACATAATAAACAAATATGATGGTTGAGAATGTTGAATGATAATTTTAGTTAATTTTGAGCTCTCGACAACTTATCCCTCGACTTCTTATTTGTACACTGGGTCATGATATACTTTCTTAAAACAGGCTGATCACCTCCAGCAACAAACTCTGCAGAACATGTCTCGCATCTTAACAATACGTCAAGCAGCCCGAGGTTTACTTGCATTAGGAGAGTACTTCCACCGTCTTCGTGCTCTCAGTTCTCTATGGGCTGCTCGTCCCCGTGAACCTGCCTAGTCAACAGAGTTATGACCCAAGAAAACCACTATATCTAGAGATTGATCCCCACCAGCACTTGTGCCTCTGCAGGGGAACAGGTTCTCATGGCATTTGTAATACAGACAAGTATTCGATCCAGTTATATGTTTTTCCGTAGCAGTTTTTCTCAAATTCTAATGATGTACATATGAATCTTAATGACCTGTGTCTGAAGCAGAAAATTTAGGAAATTAAGTTCGCCCCTCAATGCAGGATGTATAGTTAAAAGTGCTGGAAAGTTTCATTTGAAATGCAGGCTATGTTTGTACTACATGGCTACCTGTGTAGGAATATGTGTGTTGTTAAGACAATTTTCCATGCCGTTCTTAAATTGACAATATCTGTTGAGATGGGCTAAACGTAGGATCATCAAAAAATTTGAACGACAGGCACAAGTGAGAAACTAGAAAACCACCCACATCTGATTGCTGAGATTGACAGCTGATTATCTTGATGTGGACACTTGTTCTGATTGCTACGAGACTGAAGACTGTTCTTATGACATGCATGAGATTCAGTGAATGAAGCAGAAATAGCCAGAAGATTGCGAGTTCATAGATAAAATCAGTTATTTGATGGGGTCCAAAATGATGTTTTTTTTTTTTTTAATCACCAGGTTATATTTTTGTTTACTGTACTTTATATATAAATAATTCTTGAGAATCCGATTATTGTAACTCCAAGAAAATGAATGTTGTAGTTTTTTACTTGATTTTCACATTAAATAATATTAATTTTTTTCTCTAGATTTATGACTACGATTTTCACATATAAATAATATGATTTTTAATTCATTTAATTAAATATATGCAAAAGCCTTTTGATTTATGACTAAGATTTTTTTATATCAAACAACCCTTTGCAGAAACTTACATGTTTAGTTTATTTAAAAAAAAAAAAAAAAAAAAACTTGATATATGTTGAAACACAACTTAGATAGTTAGTAACTATTATGCTATGAGTTGGAATGAGTTTAATTAAGCTGCTAGGCACTTCCACGTCAAGGGTCTGTTTATTTTTTTATAATTTTTTAAAAAATTGTGTTTGTTTTTTATAAAATATTTTACAGTGAAATTAGATAATATTAAATAATTTATAATCAATTTTTAAATTTACTTTATTTTTTAAAAGTATTTTCAGCTCATGAAATTAATAATTAACTTATAATATTATTAAACTATTTCAATTATAACATTCATCTCCTCCATCTTCACCACCACATAATCATCTTTTCTATCATCGTTGTTATGTCACCGCCGCCACCACCACCATCATTGTGATGTCGCTATCGTAACCATTATTATCTTATAACCACAGCTATTTTACCATCATCACCGTGATACCACCTCCTCCACCGTCACTACCATGCCCTAAAAAACATTTTTCAAACCAAGCATTGAAAGTATTTTACGTAAAATAAAACTAGTAGAATGGTAAAATGTCGATTATCCAAGCTGTCACGGGAACAAGAAGCTGTGGACGTCCACAAAGTTGGCAGTAGAAGTCAAAAGCCAGAAAAAAAAAAAAAAAAAAAAACAGGAAAGGGGGGAAAGCAGCCAGAGAGATTCACTCAGATTCCGTTGGCGAGGTTCCTAAGAATTATAACAACAATTTATTTCCTTAAAGCCACCAACAATCAATTATTGAATTCCCCTCTCAAATTGAATCTCTCCCATTAAGCTTCTGTTGATCGAGCTTCGTTAAAATGAGCAGCAACAGCAGCAGCAGTTGTTTGAGAACGATATGCAGGCCTCACACAGTTTTAACGTCATTCATGTGCAGTGGCAGTGGCAGGCACCAACCTCCATCCAGAATTAGGGTTTCCTTTCGAAACCCCCCTGATTGCAATAAGTTTCCTCCCTCTTTCTTCTCTCCTTGGCTTATTCACATCAATAACAACGACCCCTGGTTTCGCGTTAATCACAAGAGAACTATCGTTCGTGCTTGGACCGAGCCTAAATCTCCATACGAAACCCTGGGTATGCTATTTTCCTTTTCTCTATTATTCTCCTGCCTGGTTGCAGAGAAAATCTGTGCAAAAAGGAGAAACTCATGTCAGCCGTGGTTTATATTTTTCAAGCGCAGAATTGGAAAGGGCTGCTGATGAAGAGGAGATAAAGGTCGCTTATAGACGCTTGGCCAAGTATTATCATCCAGATGGTGAGTTACCTTACTCTTCGTTATTATAGTATAATACTAGTTTTGATTTTCCCATATCAATAATATTTTATTTAGTTGAGACTTGCTAGTAGTATTGCTGCTGTTTTGTGGGTGTTCGTCCATTTGTTATTTGGAACTGGATACCTGAATCTGGACACTTTAATTCCAGGGGTTTCGACCTTAACCACTGTACCAATTCCTCACGAGAAGAAGAAGAAGATGATGAGATATTGTCATTATTGTTGAATGAATATGTATATTAGTTGACTTCTGGCGGTGCTGCTGCTTGTATTAAATAGTTGTATATAGTTTTATGACGAATTATAGGCAGTTTTTGCAGCATAATTTCTTGTCTCTGTTCTGTTGCTAGAAACTCCACTCGTGTCTCTTATCCCTTCATTTTTTCCATTTTAAGTTTATGACGGGAGAGGCACTCTTGAGGAAGGAGAAACAGCTGAAGCTAGATTCATCAAGATCCAAGCTGCATATGAGTTGCTAATGGATGACGAGAAGAGAAGTCAATACGATATGGATAACAGAGTCAACCCAATGAAGGTAATACTTACTGTTATAGCAGTGCCAATGTGGTATTGGTGTCAGGCATATCCCCTTAATGAATTACAATTTCTCTTCTTCCAGGCTTCACAAGCATGGATGGATTGGCTTATGAAAAAAAGAAAAGCTTTTGATCAACGGGGTGATGTGGCCATCATGGCTTGGGCTGAGCAACAGCAGCGTGAGATGAATCTCCGTGTACGTCGTCTTTCTCGTACCAAGGTATTCGAGTAACTCTCTTCTTTCTCGAGTGGCATGCACTGGAGCTCCTTTATCATGATCTATATATGTCTTTATTCAAAACTTTCAATTCATAAGTGAAATTCTGTGGATATAATATTCACATCATGGGCTGTAGCTAGCCATTTGATCATATTGTTCTGGTCGATGAGAACAATTGATGGAACCTTAGCAAGCTTCAACAGAACTTATTCTGTACCGCTAGCAAGCATCAATGGAACCCTATCTGTGGATGTCATTTTCGCTAGCACTGTATTTGGTAATCAAAACTGCAATCAGCAGCTTCAATCACACTCTGCTGCATTATTTTTCACTGGTGGCTGAAACAAGTGACGCCATTCAAATATTATGCTATGCTTGCTTTTTTTTGCTTGTCGCTCAAAAATGTTCTTTTTTGGAAGCTTAGACTGACCCTGAAGAAGAGAGACGGATTCTAGCAAAAGAGAAAAAGGCATCCATGGAATACTTTTCCAGCACAATGAAGCGTCACACACTTGTATTGAAGAAAAGGGATTTGATGCGAAAGAAAGCAGAGGAGGAAAAAAAGCGGTCCATTAGCCAGCTTTTAGCAGCAGAAGGGCTCGAGCTGGACACGGACGCGGATGAACCACTGTAGAGAATCATGTGCATGTTGGTTTTCCTACGCCATCACACGACGCCGTTGGTCTACTAGCTGCATAGCAGCACGTATTCTGCTTGTACAAAAGTAAAAACTGTATATATACGATTACTTTTCCGAGTAAGAAATGAATGAAAAGTTGGCGCTTGCATCGGAAACTCTCTCTCTCTCTCAAATAGTATCTCTCTCTCTCTCTCTCTCAAATAGTATCTTTCTCATTTCTTTTCCCTTTATATTTTTCATTTTCTTAAGAAGACTTTCTTGCTGTACTTTGGTTGCCGCCTGAGTGACCAGATAGTTGCAGGATTGGCAAGCGATGGCTGCCCGCACAATTATGAATCAAGCAATGATGAAATCAACTCGGCACTATTTGCCCAATTCCATCGTTTAGAATGATCAAAGCAACGTAAATGAATTCTTAGATCCATTAAATTAAGAGATTTCCGTACGGTTCTAAATCCCGACCACTTCAGCATTCCTTACTCACCCTCCTTCCCAACTCTCTCCTGCTTGAAAAATTATGTATTTTTTTTCCAAACTTATGTTTTGAATAATCTGAAAGTGTCTATACTTGTTGCTGGGAGTGCGGTGAATATTATGTTTTAAAGTATTTTTATTTGAAAATATATTAAAATATTTTTTTAAATTTTTTTTTAACATTAACACATTAAAATAATCTAAAAATAAAAACAGCATACTAGTAATTCAACCTCAACACTAAAAATGCCATTATTCGATGTTTTGAGTCGTTTGTTGGCTTGCTTTTCAATCCCAGGACAATTGGTTTATTGACTATTTTTATGATGGAGGCACGTGGAACATGATATTTTTTAATTTTATTGTGTTGTATAGTAATTGAGTTTTCCAAATTAAATAAAGAAAAAAATATATATCTGATGAAGGGTTTGGTGTGGAGGCTTGGCATGTTGAAATTTAGCCGTTGGTTAGGTTGAAGTTCAAAGAATAAAATACAAGTTAAGATGATAGATATGACTGTATAAAACGGGGAGGGATGGGTGGGATTTAAGATGGGATTTTTAGAGAGAGAAAATGATGAGTTTGGGGGTGAGAGTGATGTTAGGTAGGTGTTATATTTTCAATAATTCTGTTCAAATAAATTCCACAATTTCAAGCATGAGAATTGAATTAACAAAAATCCACTTAATTAAATCTAATTGAGTAATGGAAATCAGTTCGTGTAAAATTGTTTCAAAAGTGTTACCTGAAGGCTGGGAAACAGCATGCCTTGACCACCAACAGCCGCATATTATCCTCCAATCAGAAAAAAGGTAAGGAAACATGGCGACTTGTTTGCGCCACCAGCACTGGTGACCACCAAAACCATGTGAAATGAAGCACATGAACCTCCTAGTTGCAGAGTTAATTTGGAGGAAGAAAGTTTACTTTTGGAGTACAGTAATAATCTTCTAGACTGGAAAACACTACTAGGGATGGGGAGGTCACAAACATTTATCTCTATTCATTTCAAAGGTGGTTTGGTTACATTATACCGAACTATTCATTGGTTTTCACATCAATATCTTCTGTTGATCAACTTGAACAGAAATTAAAAAAGAAAAAAAGGCACGTTGGCAGTGCCAAATAAGTCTTTTGGCTTCGCTTCAGAACAAGAGAGAGTGAGAAAAAAGTGATTTGTGTATGTGTTGCGTATCTGATGCTGTTTAGCTGAAAAGTCACAAATCAGAATCCTTGACATAAGCTGAATGCCTGCTCACAATTAGTTCAATGAGGGGTTCTTCCACGTCAGAATCAGCCCGAGTCTTGTCACGACACACGAGAATCCTTTCATTACCGGTGACAACTGTAACCTCCTCTTTGCGAGTCGAAAGCTCATTTGCAACAACCATATGCATTCTGTACTTTTCACGAGCCATTTCAGCTTTCTCCAAAAGAATATTTGAATCTGTCTCCAGCTGTTAAAAACAGAAAGCGGGGACAAATATCAAGGCTAACAAGCAAATATCCCAGGTTGAAACCTATCTAATCGTAACAAGCAACAAGTCAAGTTGTGATCACCTTTTCCTTTCAAGGAAGGTGAAAGGAGTAAACAACCAACAAAAATCTTTCAACAGAATCATGTTAAACCTCCATTCAAATTCAAAAATCTACAATATGAAGTTCTCTACCATAAAGGAACCAGTGCAATTTCCAAATAAACTAGCATTTCATCATACTCTGTCTTCCCTGCATGTGTTTTTAGTAAACTGAGAATGTGCAAGAAAAAAATAGAATCATAAACCAGGTTTCAGCTCAACAGTTATCAATCAATTTGTCCATATAAATGCTCAGTGCCCAGATATAACTTTTGAAAACATTTTCTATTGTTCAAATATTGTACAGTAAGCATTCCAACTACAGCTCGTTATCTAATAAACCTTTTCTAGGATATGCTCAAACATCCTTGCATTCCCCAAAAAAAATGTGGTTGTGGTTGCTTTTCAAAGTGTTCTTCACTTACAAATGCATTTAAATAATACTTTTTTTATTTTATAAAAATCATTTTTGATATAAGCACATCAAAATGATCTAAAAATACAAAAAAATAATAATTTAAATAAAAAAATCAGATTTTTTTGAAAAACACTTTTCAAGTGCTTCCCAAACACGCAAGGGTGGCACAACATCTAATCTTGAATTTGTTAAAAAAAATTACACAAATATCTAACCTTGAATGATATGCAGAAGGCCATGGGAGCCCATTCTTTCTTCAGTGCCGAGAGCATTTTCGGGACCTGCACTAGTCGCATGTCCAGAGGACCAGATGCTGACTGAATCTTGTGCTCTGCCTGCAGATATAATCGAGCTAATTACAACTGATAACGCTCACTCAAGCAATTTCATCTTCCAAATCAATCAACTGTGAAGATACCAGGAATAATCAGTTGCCACCTTTCAATCTGTATTTCCTAACAGATGATCCTGAGACTAAATGTTATCAGCAGTGATCAAGAGAGTATTAATATATTTGACATTACCATGCTCTCCCATGGAACATAAAAGTCAGATACAGCAGCAGCAAGATAGAACACAGCATGCGACCCAAGATCCCTCATTGACATTGCAATGCTTTGTAACATCTGCCAACGATCCAAGACATGCATTCAACACATACGAATGTAAAATAGCTGTTACACGGATCTCTGTGTGTGTGTGTGGGGGGGGGGGGGGGGGGGGGGGGGGGTGGACATATAGAATACAAACAGAGGAGATTGTAAGAAAATATAAAGAATTACTTTAACTTATATATAAAAAGCCGAACCACTGAGTTCAACATGCTAAGTCACAATCGGAGCTAACAGGCAACTCATTCATAAAAAGTATGAATTGCATGTGAAAATCTATGAAAGAGCAGAAAAACTGATATCCATTATGAACAAACAAATGGGTTGTTTACAAGGACAAGAAATGATAGGAAATTATTGTGGCAGTTAGCACATTTCTTTGGAATTTATGGAAACAAATTTAAAAGCTTACCTGGAGATACTCAAATATGGTTGTAAAAGGAAGTTTTAAAAGCTGACCCCCAGCTACAGCCTGCAACAAACCCAAGATCCTGGATTGGCTCATTGTCACAGTGATCTAAAATTTTGCCCTCAAACTATACATCAAACAGGGTCAATTGAGTGAAAGTTTTTGAACACTGGATGTAAGCTATTGATAGTTCTTACAGCATGATGATCTCTAACGGCTCTCTTCACTGCTTCGGTATGTGGTTGGTGCACTGAAATATAAAGAAAATCTGGTTAAATAACTGGAACCCTCAATTGTTTATACAAGTTGATTACATGACAGAATCAGCAAGATATTGCTGATTATAGCTAATCGTTCAGAATAAAAAAATTGTTCACAATAATATCTGAAGAATCAACCATAAAGCTCCTAGACCATCAATGCTGGACAAATAAATCTCCAACCAATACAATGTTGGAGATGAAAAGAATGTCAGCCTATCATAACAAATTAGGCAACACGCCTAAGTCAGGTCATATACGAATCATTTATGATCAAGTCAAATGCATCAAACTAACAGACAGATATCAGCTGATCAGCAAGTTCAATTTATTTGCAGGAAAAAAGAAGGAAAGTAACAAACCTTGAATAGTAGAGTCATCAGAGCACTCAAAGCATTCAAGTAACAGATCCTCAGGAAGAGATTGGCAATATGGCTGGAAACTTCCTCTGCATAAGAAAGCCATATATTATCCAAAACAAAAACCTGTTCTTGATTGTTTATTTTATCCTCCGCTCACTTCCCAACAACAATTAGAAAGGAGCAACAAACACGCAGCTCTACAAAAACATAGAAATTTACCTCCTATATAAAAAGATAACAGCATACCCAGCCTTGATAAAATATCTGCAATAAAATCATTGAAATTGAGAAGAGTGTATAAAAGGGTTTCTCTATTTGATAAGTTCCAAAATTTGATTACTCAGTAGAAGTAGCTCCTCTGTTGCCTGAACTGAAATTATCAATGAAACGGACGCAACGTTGCTCCAGTGGAACTGTGGTGCCACCAGATGTCACGCACACAACCCTTCTAGGACTCCCCTTTCCTGCATTTAGTGACGTATCAATATTCAATACTACTAACACGTAATTAAACACTAATACTATGGTTATTTATCTATGAAGATGTGCAAGTGAATGAGTCAGTTCTTACCAGGTGGAGTAGAATTGAATTCAATGAATTCCTTCAATTTCTTTATAATCCCAGCACTGTCTTTTAGAGGAGGAGCAGAATCGAAAAATGATTCGATTTCTGCATCCAATGGAGTTTCAGATGCTGGCCCATTTCTAGAGTCCATTCCGAATTCCCTGAGGAATTAACAGTGAAATAACATTCTTGGATCTAGAGAATTAGACATTCAATGGCAAAGGCAAGCAGCAACCAAAAACATAAAAGAAAAGAAAACAAAACAAAACCCAAATAGACAATAATGAAAAGGGTTCTTCGAGAAATTAAGAGCTTACCCAGAAACTGAAAAGTGATGGAGAGGAGAGGACTGACAGGTATGCAGTCGTGACGAGTAGTCGGTTTTCAATTTAATTTTTATACTGATAAGCTTACCACCATATTATTATAATAATATTTTT
Source organism: Salix purpurea (assembly GCA_027405865.1). Lineage (NCBI taxonomy): Eukaryota > Viridiplantae > Streptophyta > Magnoliopsida > Malpighiales > Salicaceae > Salix > Salix purpurea. Next base: position 5,402,447 of record CM050329.1, on the reverse strand, counting down.
ATGGTATTCAAAGTATTTATTTTCTATTAACTTTAGATAGTGTTTTTTATTATTATAGTAATAGTTATTTTTAAATATATATATATATATATATATATATGAAGATAGTATTTTTTATTTTTTATATTATAATTTAAAAATAATATTAAATTATAAAAGTTAATACAAAATTGATGGAGCTCATCGTTGCAAAAAGATCAACTAAAATCTCTTTGTATCCCAAACTATCTAGAGAAAGTCTTTGATTTTAGCCCCCACAAATCTGATGAAAAAATGTAGGTATTTATTTCGTAACTAGTCGCTGCCCAATATACCCTTACCAGTAAACATCACTTCCAACATATAAAAAAATAGGTTGTGGAGAGGGGATTGAACCCGACGTGAATCGAACACGCAACCTTCTGATCTGGAGTCAGACGCGCTACCATTGCGCCACGGATCCACATATTAATAACTGTCTCAATAACTAATAAAGTAGTTGGTATCCTAATCTAAACTGTAGACCGGTAAACGCATGCTTCCCGCCAAACCCAACTGCCATAACGGACCCTCTTTTATTTATACGCCTTGTTTCTGTCAGAACTCATAGAACCAAGAAAATCGCTCAGTCTCGCTAGAGAAGAAAAATGGAGGAAAAGGAAGGTAACACCAAGATCAACATTGCAGACCCAGTTCAAGATCATCAAGAAACGACATTCTCTTTCGATTTCCGAACAGAATTTCTTCAGGATGAAAACAAGACCCCATTCTTTAAACCCCGTTCTCGTAGGAGAAGAAGAGACACCTGTGTCATTTTTGCATTCGTTATCATCCACTTGGTAGTCTTTCTTATCACCATGGCCGTCAATGATTGTGTCCATAACTCTCACGGTGACTGCGCCTTCAAGGCCTTGGGGAGAATGTCGTTTCAGCCTCTGCTTGAAAACCCTTTTCTTGGCCCCTCTGCCTCCACGTGAGCACTTTTCTTCCTTTCTTGGTCTTTCTGTGCTTCTGGGCTCTGTTAGCTTCTGTTATTATGGGTTTCTGATATTTATCTTGTTTTATCTTCTTAATTGCTACTCTAACTATTGAAAACGGATCCTTCCCAATTCGTGATCACGCACTGATGAATTAGTGTTGTCAAATGTTTTTTTAGTATTTTGGAAATGCTGCTTTGTAGAATGGTTGATTAGTTGTCATTGAAGCTTTTAACTTTAACCTTTTCAGCTTCTATGATCGAACAATTCTCTGGAAGGTGATTCGACTAGCCCTATTTTCAGCTTCTTTGATTGAATGGACCATATTTTATGTGTGTTTGAGAATGTATCGACCTGTTTACTAGAGGAGAAGATATTTAGTTAGGTCTTCTGCTATGTGTCAAAATTGACTGTGGTTAGAGTTGATTTCTGTTTTTGTGGGGTTTGGTGCTTATTTGCTTGCTTTGGTTTCTTTTCTAGTTAATGGGACTATGGTTTCCACTTGTTAAACCTAATTTGCAATCATTTGTCAAGGGACGTAAACAGCACTCCTTCCAGTGGCTAATGCAGTTATTTTCTTAAGAGTACAAGGGAAAAGGTTCATTGCAGAATATTCACATAACTATCATTGCCTTCAAGTGTATGCCAAAACAGACTTGTGTGTTTTCCAATTTAAGCTTGTAGCTTTCTATCATTTTCCATTTCCATAATTGATAAATTGTTTGAAAGGTGATTCTAGGCCAATTTTGTCTCCATGCCTGGGAATGTCTGGACCTGTTTATCGGAATCAAAATGTGGTTGTTGATAAAACTGAAGAAGTGCTTCTGAAATATCAGTAAGGATATCAAAAAAATGTTATCGTCTCCGAGTAATTAAAAGGATATCTCTTGAAGTTCTGTTCATCTGGCGCATTTTATAGTGATGCTTATATTTGATAATTGGGATAGTTTTTAAGCTGGTGATTTATCTTGCATCTCATGTGTTCCTAACATGTGTTTTTCTTACCATGTAATTGGAATGATATATCTCTAACTAACTCTAATGTCAATGTTTTAGTTCTTAAAAAGATTCAACGGTATGTGTAATTTCATTTTCTGAAATTGTGCTCGCTCTTTTACAGCCTGGATAAAATGGGGGCTATTCGCAAGACATTGTTGGCTGAACATCAAACTTGGCGTCTCTTTATGTGTCCATTATTGCATGCTGGTGCCTTCCACTTTATGATCAACCTTCTCTGCATTATCTTTATAGGCATTTACCTGGAGAAAGAGTTTGGATCAAGTAATCGTGTGGTTCTGTTTTTTTCTGAGAACTCAACTATGTTGCTAGATTTACAGTTGGACTTGGGATGGTGATTTTTAATTTTTTATCATGGCTGTCTGTTTCTTCTGTGCAGTAAGAACTGGGATAATCTACATGCTGTCTGCTTTTTCTGGTACCTTGGTAACTGCAATTTTTGTCCGAGATAGTCCAGCAGTTTGTTCCTCCGGTGCTCTTTTTGGCTTACTAGGGGCTACACTTTCTGCACTTGCAAGGAATTGGAAATTTTACACCAATAAGGTAATGCTCATTCTTTTCACATCCTCCTCTTCTCTCTCTTTCCGCTGATTTTGATGACCAGCTTACTGGCCCCTCCTCTCTTTCATTTCAGGTTGCAGCTCTGCTGACGCTTTTCTTTGTGGCTGGATTCAATTTAATGCTTGGCTTGCTACCTTACATGGACAACTACTCGAGCATTGGAAGTCTGATGTCAGGATTTTTACTTGGACTTGTGCTTTTTTACACCCCTCGACTTAGGCAAGTGGCTCAAAAAAAAATAGGTCTTGGTGAGTATGGCGTCAATAGTTCATTTAACTGGAAGCAAAAGCTAGACAGGCCTGTGCTGAGGAGTGCTTCCCTTCTCGTTTTCTCTCTTCTGTGAGTTTTTCTGCTTTGCACAGCAAGTTTTCTTCTACCAACTTTATGTTCTGTGAGACTAAGAGGACATTCTTTTATACACAGCTTTGTGGGACTTCTTGTGGCTGTACTACTAGGCATCAATATAAGCCATCATTGCAGGTGGTGTAGTTACGTCGACTGCATTCCTTACAAGAGGTGGAGTTGCAATGACTTAACGTCATCTTGTGAGGTATAATTTTGATTAATTTGAAAAATTATTGATTGCTCAGGCACGTGAAAGAAGAATCCAAAACTGAAAATGCTGCATGTTGTTATTCCTTACGACAAACTAGCAAGTATAAAGAGGATTCGTTCATAGAGGTACGTAGGGAAATGAAATGGAACAGGAAAAAGGAAATATTTTAGCTGTGTTCGAAGGCACTCCGTATAAATAGTTTGCTTCAGATAACTGAGTTTTATGGAAAGAACTGGTTTGCGAAACAAAATAAAAGCAGAGCTAAAGGACTGGGCGTTGAAGAAACATTTTCATTTCTAAGCTCATGATATTTGATTAGGCATGGATACAAATGGCTGTAAAATCACTTTAATGACAACAGATGATTCCTTTCAACACAATCTTTAATCAGGCGGGGCTTTTCTTGTACTCGTAGATGTTAAAACTTCGGCCTTTCATCTGCACCTGTGGTTGGAAATTCTTGCCTGGAATAGGGCTTAAACAAGAAAGGCATCCTGTTAACTTAAATTTCTTCTACCATGTCATTGAGAACTGAATTCGCATCAGTTAAGTAGTTTTTAGATTTGCATGCATTTCAACCAATGGTAATGCAGATCAAATTGTAATTGCAGACAATGGGAAGTGACAAAGAGTTGACGTTGACCTGCATGGGTGATGGGAACTTCAGAGTTTTCCCCTTCACCAACATTTCCCAGGAAAGGACACAGGATTTATGCACTCTGATATGCTCGTGATATATCCATATCTGCTGCCAATTCTGTAACGATAGACAGCACCGTATACTCTTGAATGCCAGTCGTCCTTGAGCAGCCATTTAGTTCTACCTGCTTGTAGAATCGTAGCACTATGCCCCTTGAATTACAATTGATGCCATATATATAGCGTTGACTTGGGAGAAGGTTGAATATACATCTCAATTTACAGATAATTGGTCAGTGATGCTATCTTTTGTTGAATTATCTTTGATATTTTCACCTTATTTTCAACCAAAACACGAGTGTCGAACTCAACATATAGGGATAAGATGGAATGGGGGAGTGCTTGGTGTCAAACAGTTAATTAGATCAAATGGCTGTGATTTGTTTTGTCCATTCTAATCACAAATGAGAAGATAAGATGGAATTCACCCTCACAGAATCAACATATAGGGATAAATCAACTGTTTGAAGTAAATTACTTGGAAAAAATAGGAACATGTTTACCCATTCATCCTCATGTTCGCAGCAAACTCATCTTCGCTACATTATGGTAAATTCATCCACTCTATGAATATGTTTCGCTTTTCTTAGTAAGACCAGGTCATTGTTTTACATGGGTTCTTGCTGAGTTGAAATCTGTTTTATGGTCTCAGCACGGAGCGAATAAAAAAAAGTGATTTTTTGGGTGCCTAAAATTTAAAGGGTAATATTAAAAACTTTCAGAGTTTTAGGCCTGGTATGTAAGCTCTTTCAACGTCTGGGGTCCCCTTCCAAATTGTGCAATGCAATTCCACCCTTGATTGAAAAAAACAGTACAACTAGAGAAGAGCGAATTTAGGATTGATCACAGTAATTTGAAGATAATAATGATGAGGGGAGAAGCAGATTAGTATTCGAAATATAGCTTAAAGATGCTTTATATGATGTTTTGATGATTTCTCGGATGCTATTACTTGTTGTGACTTGGTTAGACATCAAACCAATGTTGTCAACGTGTGAAACTTTCTCTTCTTATAATCTATTTAAAAAGAGAATAAAGATTATTGGTAGACTTAAAGATTTTGTAGAATGTAGAAGTCTCTTTCCTCTAATTGATGAGTTAAGCTTGCTGTTTGTGACTGCAACTCCACAATCATTAGTTCATGGACATTTATCTCTTGAACCCGACTCATGCTACATTAAATGTGCATGCTTGGGTCAATTTTGATGTTTTCATTGCTTCCCCCTAATCACCAAAACATGAGTGTCAATCATGTGTTATATTCATAATTGTATCGAAAGATAATGTGTGTGTGTGTGTAATGGAATGGCTTTCATGATTGTAATGAGTGAGTATTTTGTACCACTAATATGATACTAATATGGTAGATAGCCAAACTATAATAAATTAAAGAGCTAAAAGAGTCAAGAATGCGTTGTGCACGCACTTACATTTTATTATGAATTCACTCGGTAAAATTAGTATTTTATCTTTAAAAAAATTATTGAATTTGAATTTAATGATAGGAATGTCTTTTTCTAAAGATCCATTAGCCGTTACAAGAAAAAAGGAGGGGATTGGTCGATATTTTTACATCTGTGATAAATATTGTAATCACTCCATTATCCATAAAACAAAAACAAAAAAAAAAATGCACATCTTAGGTAAAAGGGCTTTTCAATTCTTTTTGTAAATTAAAAAAAGTTAAACATTACTGACAAATTAGTTTTCTTATCCGTTGGATGTACATTCACTATAGTTATTCTTTTTCTTTTTTTTTTGCTGCAGGGGTGATACAATCTTTTAATTTTTACTTTTTAACAAACATGATTATTGATAAGTGATCATTTTTACATAAAATTGTTATTGGTTTTTTTTATCATTTTTGATTTTTAAAAAAAATCATATTATCAAATTAACCAATTTTATTAAATTTATTTGAGTACATTAGATCTTGTCTCTTAAATGTTTATATCTAAGCCACGTATATCTAGCGCGTGTGTATCATGATATTCTGGTACAGTACAATGACAGGTTAAAGTATTTTCTCCATTCGCACATGATCTTTTATGCGGTTGAAAAATAATTTATTATCTAAGAGGGGAAAAGATGAAAGTTGTTTTCAACTTTCATTGGACACTATAATTAATTACTTATATTATTCGTTAGCTTGGAGAACATTCTTGCGCCCATGGCCTAATGGATAAGGCGTCTGACTTCTAATCAGGCGATTGTGGGTTCGAGTCCCACTGGGCGTGTCTGTTTTTTTCCCCCCACTGATCTACACAAAATCCTTTATTGTTTTTTTAAGTTTCTATTTTTTATACCGAAATCCCGTCGCCAACCCTAGGCGGCTTTGCACTAACTACACTGGCTTCTCCTCCTTAATTTCCAGTAACTTTTTATTTGTTTATTTTCAGAGAGACAGGTGTTTCTTTTCGCGACTCCAAGGAGTTAGCCCAACGGTGAAGGCTTGGGACTTGCGTGGGGTATTCCTCCCAGGTTCTGGGTTCGAATCCTGAGGGCGAAGCTTCTTCTGTGAGTCACCGTCCCCTTAGTAACAGCCTGGGACAGCCGGAGGTTTACGCATGCTCTGGGCCCACAAAGTGCGTTTTCCGGGTCATGTGGTTCCCCCGTTCCGCAAGGATATCCAAAAAAAAAAAAAAAAGTGTTTCTTTTCGCAAAAATCGTTTTCCCTTTCCATATTGAAGGTCTATTTTTTTAACATGCAAATTGACACGGGACAGAGCCTCCCGGTCAGTGTCGACAATCATGTCACCTGTCGACCACAATCTTTTTCATGAATGTACTTGCAGCCACTGATTTCACAACACGTGGTGTGTTCCCATTAGCAGACGATGAGGCAAAGCCCTCAACTCCAGATCAAGATTATAATAATCATGAGAAAAGTGAAGCTCCTCCTGCCCTGTGACTCGAACCCGTTTATAAAGCCTACAGTCACTGCACACCGCTTGAATTACTATAAAAGCTTAGTCGACAGTAGCTTGCCAGGAGTACATTTAGCTAAGAAATGGTAATAGGCTACGGGAACTAGACCCAGAGAATAAGGTATGGACTTAGTTATCTGGGTCCTTTCCTCTATCTATAAAAAAAACAAGTCATGCTTCTTGGTCGACCCTCTCTCCGTTTTCCTATCCTTTCTTTTGTTTTTTGAAATTCAGCCTGGTTTGACTTGATTCTATTTTACATTTGTTTAGACCATTTATTCCGATTACTCTCAGGTCAGTTTTTAAAGAAAATCCGGTTAATTTAATGACAAGGGCAGGAGTGCATGCAGCTAGGAGTGGAGTTGATTGGTGGATATGCACTTTGGTAAGTAAGATTTTTTCTTTTCTTTTCGACCAATCCATTCTGATGGGCAACAGTATTAATAAAGAAAACATTAGCCTATCAGGACATGGAAAACAAAAGCAAGTACATCATCCCCCTGACCCATCATCCATGGCACGTCTAGAAACCCATTGAATTTCAAGCTCTTCAGTCATGTCAATCTAACGTGTGCGTGGCCCATCATCTTCCTGCGAGAAAAGCTGTCCACACGTAAACATGTTACAGTTCAGGACATTCTCCATCCAACCACTTTCAGCCGTTGATTTAGGGAGATTTTATGCTCATATGATCGAGTAGATAATATAGCAGCTACGTTTTATTGGTGTGTGTGTGTGTAACTGTGTATAGCTACGTACGCTGTGTTTATTGAGGGAGATGTCCTAAAAAATCTCGATGCCACCAGCGACTCATCCTCTGCTTTGCATGATTGGAGCATCAACATTACAAGATAATGTCGTGAATATGATGTCTGAATTTTAATAGAAAGGAACTCGTAGGGATAGGATGCATGGTAGGTAAGATAATTGTATCCAGAATAGAGGATTGAGGGCCCAGTAAAATTTGCAACTTCTGTATCGTAATACTGTTCAGTTTACTGTTTTTCAAAAAGATATAAAATATTTTTATTTTTTATTTTAAATTAAATTTCTTTATAGCATCACGGTCTAAAGTGGTTGAAAAAACATTGATTGAAAATAAAGAAAGAAATGAGGTGCAATTATGTGGCCAGAAGAGTAGAGAAACTACTTTGGAAGGTTGAACATTCGATGACTGTCCAGCTGTATAGTCTCCCGGCTGCCACCTGTCCTGGAAGGTGCAGCGACACTTTTTACCCTAGCTAGCTTTTTCTCGTAGCAGTGATTTAATTGCACTTATTTATGATAATTGGAGCGCCTTCTTGGCAGGATGACAATGATGCCCTTCCATCATTGCCTTTCCTTTTCCTTTTTCCTTTTTCCCGCTCTCTGTACGTGTTTCGTTAATTTATAGAATCCACCGAGTACATTTTTTTGGCATACAAAATCTTTTTGGAGCCATCAATCAGCAATTTATACTATAGGATGCTGTGCTGGAAAGAGTAGCGTTTTCGCCCTTTGTTTTTTTCTATTTTTCCTTGGAAGAGGGCCGGGTGTGTGAGTGAGGTACGAGTTTTCCATTTTTTTGGTTCCCCTGTTCAATTATTGAGTCTCACAGGTATCATCAACTACCCATTTCACAGCCCGTGTGTTTACTTCTCCCGCCTCATTTTTATTTTTTTTTAATATATATTTTACTTGAGACTGAAATACTTTCATTGAAAAAAAATGAGTTGTGATTTTTTTTTTAAAAAAAAAAGGGGGCAGTTCCTTCATTTTTCACGTGAACAACAGTAAGTAAGTTAAGTTTCCCCGGTTCTTTTATCTTTTAGTTAATTACTAAACAAATAATCATTGGTATATCCATGTTAATTATTATTCCCGAGCATGTCAGTTCAAAAAATAGCTTAGATGGATACATGTAAAACAGGCCATGCATTAAATATAGTGATAGTTTTCACGAAAATACAGGTATTTAAAGGATAGCTATATCCCAATGTAGAGTAAAATGCTATTTTCTCATGATTATAGTATGATATTGTTTGTCAATATGTTTCAAACATATTTTTGAAAAAAATTAAAATGTTTTTATTTTTATTATTTGATTTAAATTAAAAAAAATAGAGTTTTTAAATCATTTTAACGTGCCAATATAAAAATTATTTTTAAAGAATAAAAAATATTATTTTGATTTATTTTTTTTTTTAAAAAAAAAAAACAACTTCAGATGTAGTATAATTAACATGACCTAATCCACGTAGAAAAAGTAATGTATCAAAAGCATGATTCCTATAAATTGGAACGGTAAATTTACGCCTTTATTCCTGGCAAAGAAATGGATGAACTGGTTCGAGGGGTGGAATGTATTTTCAGGGGGGGCATTTGTTATTGTATAATTTTTGTTAAGGCACATTTCAATTTTTTTGCATGATAAATTATTTAAATACCCTTAAAAGGAAAAAAAAAACACTTAGCTATGATTTAGAAACTTTTTTGTTTTTTAACTTTTTAGAGCACAATGTAATGATCCAAATGTCATTGGAATATAAATTCTCTATAAGGACTTTCTTTTAATTTCAAAATTATTTTTGCAATTTTTCAGGGGTGATGTGGTAATTTGAAAAATGAAACTTAAATAAATAAACAAGTTGTTGATACGTGTCAGCGCATCCGTTGCTCTGCTGCCTTCGAATCACTGTATTGCTTCCAAGCAGGTGCATGCAACTGGCTATGGTGGTAGAAAGTTAAAAACTATTTTTTTATCGTGATTTTATTTGATCAATCTTGACATCATTTTTCTTTATACACGGTGTGTGCATGGTGCATTGCCCCTGAAAAAAATTCACATCACCCCTTCAGAAATCTTTCTTCTAGATTAATCTGTGTTTTTTAATTGCATTTAATCTGGAAAAAAATTGTTTAAGATTAAAAGTTATTTTCAATTTCATCCTCCTTCAATCTTCAATCTTCTCATATCTCGGACCCAATTTCCATTCTTTTGATTATTATTTTTATTGTTCAATATATATATATATATAATTCTTTCATCCTCCATTTTATATTTCTATCGGGGTTTGTTCACCATTCATTTCATTGTTATTTTTTTTTTAGTTTTGACAAGTTTTTAATATTTATTTTATCTTTCAATATTAGATTCATTGAGAGTTGGAAATCTTGATTAAGTCTGGGCATAGAATTTCAAGAATTATAATTTTGATAAAATTAATTTGGTTTTAAAAGGTTCACCCAAGCTTGCTTGTTTTTTCATACTGTTAAAATATTAGGATATTCTTTTTATATTGTTAAATTAGCTAAATGTTCTAAACCTGTTTGATCAGATGACTTGAACCTCAATTTCTTTTACTTTATAACTCTTAACATCACCTTAACTTTATTATTCTTACATCCAAAATAGTTTCTAAAGACGGTTTATTTTATTCTTTTTTTATAAATTTGTTTTTTCTTCTTGTTACCTTTTGATATTAGTTCATTGTAATCTGACTTTTAAATTTGTTTTGATACGAGCGCTGTAAATTTATCACAATCTCATACTTAAGATTACGAGTTTTACGGGCTAACCATTGTTAGTTCGGCTAGATCTAATGTGTTACCATTTTATTTTTATTTAAAAAAAATGTTATTCAACATATCACAATTTAAGTATTTTAAAACTATTTTGGATATATTTTTAAAAAATGTAGAAAAAACATAATTTGACCTATTGTGGATGGTAAAGGGGAAAAAAACTCACTTGGTTTAAAGTTTGTATTTGATTTTTGCCATCAGGTTGTTGAAGAAATTAACTAAAAAATAAAAGGTGTTATTGTTTTAATGTGTAATATACTATAGCCTGCAAAGTGATTTATTATGGATCTCAACAATGCACAAATTATTTTATAATTAATAATCCCAGTGGTATTTGTTGTTGGTTGGGGCGTGTTTGGTTCTTCATCTTATTTTAAAAATGTGACAATAACATCTCAGCCGTTACATCAACCACCCACCAATCTATTAATATATATATATTCTCATCCCATATGTCGTATCATATCTATCAGTAATCTTTCTTATTTATATATTCACCATGTCATGTATATGTGGGCATTTGCAGTGCCTAATGATGACATAACATTATTTATTATTAAAAATAAATTATCATGGATGAATTGTTTATTTATTGTGGTTTTAGCTTTTAAAGAATGAGCATGGCTATGACTGCTAGGCTTCTCTCCCATACGCGCATACACTGCAATTTTAAATAAAAATATCCTTTTATTTGTTTTAGTTCAATTTTTTTTATTTATTTCAATCTTGTTATTTGATTGAAATTAATTATATGATTTATTTTTTATTTCAGCCCTTATTCTTTAAATTTTTTATTTAGTATTAATTCCTTTGGTTTTTTATGTTCTTATTGGACAATGTTTATTTTTTCTCGTATTTATGCATCCATGTTTTTAGTTTTTTATTTTATTTTTTGTTAAGGTTTTATTTTTATTCCGTTCAATTCTGAAATTTTAATTTATACTGGTGATCATTTAAAAAATAATATTTTTCTCTCTTTTCCATTTGTTCTTCTTTTTCCCGGTGTTTTATGTTATTTTACTTGTTCTTCAGATCATATAATTTTATGATTTTATTGTTTGCGCAATACTAATGATAATTTTAGTAATTATTTTTTTTATTGTGTTTTTGTATATATATATATATATATATATATATATTTATTCTCTAAGGCGAAATAATTATTTTAATTGTTTGAATAATAATATTGATAATAATTTTAACTATTATAGTCATGATAATAATGGTAACGTAGGGATGAATTTTCAATGATGTTTTTCTTCTTTTTATTGATAGAAAATAAACTGTTTATTTTTATTATTTGGTTATCGCAAATGTTTTCACAATTTATATTTTGTTTGTTGTGTTTAATTTAAATTGGATTATAGAATGAACAAATCCTAATACAATGAATTCAGTAATTCAAGTGTCCAAATTCTCTTGCTTTTTGAATGATGATGATAATCTGATGCTGTGATTTCATTGAAATCTAATTTCAGATAATTTATATCAATTTAAAATCTATTTATTTTATAGAAAACTTGCTCTGCATAAATTTTTTATTTTATCTAAATTTATATTATAATAATAAAAAATATCATATAATTAATATTTTTTTAATTCTGACCGTAACGAGTTCCATTTAGGTGGCTAATATAATATATAGCACATCGCGGAGGTCGATAGCTTTGTATCAGATTTTGCGTTCTGGCACCCTGATTCTTTCTTTCCTTTTCCCCAAGTCTTTTCCCTATTCTTTAATGAGTATTCTCAATTGTTGTCGAGTGTCGGACAGGATTCTTCAGGTTTGTTGACAGAAATTGATTCTCAAATTCGCTTTTCAAATTAAAAATGTACATAATCTATCGTGGGAAAGAAGAAAAAGGAAACTGTCGCCTTCAGCTGCTGCTTTATGATCCGGTAGACTATGATTCTGTTTACCAATCACTTTTACAAGTCGGGTCAAATTGTTTTTTTATTTATATAAAAAAGTTGTCTGATTCTATATAACTCGGTACTTAAATAAAAAGAATTATTATAAAATCGACTTAAAGTTCTGGTCCTATATATAAATTTTACATTTTGATTCATGAATTCTAACTTGCATTTTATTTTTGTCTAAATAATACTTTTAAATTATAATAAATTAAATCATGATTCATTTTTTTTTTAAAAAAAAAAACAGGTCAATAGATTATAGATCTAACACAAGACTTGACTCCAACTCCAATCTACATCATATTGAATTGAAGTCACATTCACTCCATTCCATTCCATTCCATTCCATAAAACCAATGCCATGGTCGGGCGCCTCGTTATTATTAGCTAAAAATATTTGCAGATCACTTGGCTTTGAAACAACGTTGTCTTTTCAGAAATCCCTTCTCTTAGATTATTTTTATAGGATGATATTAAAAATAATAAAAAAATATTTATAAATGATATTATTTAGAAATCTCCCTTTCCTCTAGAATCTCTATACTGAAACTATTCCTCTTGAAATCATTTTCAAATGTCAAGAGCTGTATCCTTGTAGGATCAAACATGAATAAGAAAAATGAAACATTCTCCTGTGTGGGTTTCGTCCAATGATAACATGGCGGGATGAAAGGAATCCACCAGCTGCCAAATCTAGCCATTAAATGTGTCTCTGTTTTGACCGTCGACTTAAATAGAAAGGTGCCCTCTAAATTATGCAATTAATTACTTCTGCAGCAATCCAGGTTAAAGTCAAGTATCGCAGACTTTTTTTTGGTAGAAACCATCCGGTAATCCGGCCACTGCCGACTAATCCGGATTCGAGCCGGGTAGGACCCTTAAGGGCGGCAAAGCTCTCCCAAGCGAGTTTTAAAGCAGCTGCATACCCAAGGCTTGAACTCGAGACCTTGGTTAAGCTGGGAGGACCCCCTACCAGTCCACCCACACCCCCGTTGGTAAGTATCGCAGACTTGACTGTAGCTTCATTGTCGATCAATAAATTATCGTGATTTTCTCTTTATTATACACGTGTCCCCATGCATGCTTTCGGTTTACTCATGAGACCATCTCTTGCAATAGATAACCAGGCTGCTCCTCAGCAGGCAACCCGAATCTAGGCTACAGACAGCTCCCCCGTGTTAATTAATTGGAACTGTATAGTAGGTCTCGAGTTTATTTTTTATAAAAGTTTGAGATAATTGGGTTTTACTCGCTCATTTGACCCCATAAAATATATTTTTCAGAGGAATGAAATTTTCTCGAATTTAAAAAATAAATCAACGCATCCTGTTATAGCATATGATGCAATAAGGATGTCTATTAAGTTATATTTTATTTCCATGTCGCTGTTACACAGCACTGACACAGTATTCTCTTTCTTGATCTTCGTTAATATTCGTTACAGTAGCGTCTATTAGATTAGATATTCGTATCTTGCCGTCAGTTGTAGCTCCGATGCAAATACACACTGCAAATTCGCCATAGAAGCTTCGGGCTCACAATGCAGGCATGGTTTTGTGTTTCCTTTAAAAAAATGACTATTTTGATAAAGAATTGTCGCTAAATCCGAGTTAAATTAGCTGATTAAAAATAAAATAAACTGTCTACTTTGAAATTCATCCCAGTTGAGATACTTGAATTCACGATACTTTGAAATTATCCCAAGACATTAATTAGCTCGCTCCTCTTCCCTTTCCAAAGAAGAATCTCAAAAGACCAACATCCTCTCCGTTCTCCAAAAACCCACGAGCGAGCAGCCTGCTAGCACTCAAATTTCATGCCATGAAACGTACATAAAGATTTCATGGTCCCCTGCCCGCCAGCTAAGAAAAAAATTCAATGGACTGAGATGAAACGAGGCAATATACAATGAGAGAATACTCCCCCCCAGCAACTTCAAACATTCTACTGCCGCTGGGTAGACGATGATAGGACCAATTAATCATTCTAATGAAGCCATGGATCATATCAAAAAAATAAAATATGAAAGACTAACTATACAACTGGATTTAAATAAAAAAAAACCCACAAAAATCAAGGTCCGATGGCCTGACCTCGAGTAATAAAATTAAAAAAAAATCAATTTCGAAACAACATGGAGTCCATCCTTTTTTATTCTTTTTATAATAAGATTGCGAGGGGTGGGGGGGAGTGAAGGAACAAAGTCAGTTGCTCGAGGAAGAAAAGCAGGGAAGAAGAAGCCAAAGCAAGCACTAAAATCAAAAGCCATGAAATAAAGGGAGTAGAAGAATAATCCCAGTCAGCAGCCCGGTCAAAAGTCAAAACTACTCCCAGCTCTATCATCGTACAGCATTCATCTTCAATGGATGGTGGTTTGATTTGACGAGTAAAGCGTGTTTTCTATTTATTGATTTTTAGAATTTAAATCAATCTTTTTAATATACTACTAGGTTAAATGATGTGCAGACCAGTTAGTATAATATATATATCAGCATCGCGTATTATATTATAAGATGTACGTGTGTGCACACCCACATCTTAATAATATATATTTCTGAGAAATATAGGATGCCTATGATTTAACTTTTAATAGGACGGAGGAGAAAGAAAAGAAACAAAAGGAAGAAACTGGAAGGGAGCTCATGGAAAATTCATCTCTTGTAGGCTTTATATTATATATGATGCTAAATTCTACTTTATTTATCTGATAAATAATATTTATTTTTTTAAATTATCTTTAAGATCAATATATCTAAATGATTTAAAAATACTAAAAAAACTCAATTTAAAATAATTTTTTTTTTTAAAAAAAAACACTTTTAACGCAATTAAAGATTTAATCTTTTTCTCTGCCTTTATGCCCATTAAACAATGAAAATGCCTTGTTACCAATCATCCTTTCCCCTCTATAGGAAACACCCATCATTGCTCCCAGCAATCCTTTTCAACCTTGGAAACCTGACCTTCTGACTGTGATAATCCATCCTTCCATCCATTGTTTTTCTCTCATGCTTCCCCTCACTTCCACCAGTTTAAATACCCTCTCCTCCCTTGATACCTTCTCTCCCTCTCCTCCACCTCCAGAGACACCCGCCTCCGCCCCTCCACCTTCAACTCTTATGCTGCCGTCCCATCCCGTCACTTTTCTTTCCTTTATACATACACAGGGAGTTGTTGTGGTGAGCGTGAGTGATCAGTGATCCTCTCCCGGTTAATTCTTCCTCTTCAAATTAGTACAATGGATCCTTCCTCTACAAATTCTGTCAATGGTTTCTACTCTAATCTAACCAGAGGGATCGATGATCTTGAGCGCGTTTATCTATCCAACAACTTCATGTCGATTCAGTTCCTTCAAAGAGTCCTTTCTTTATTAAGATCCTCTCATTCTCAGCTGACTTTGCTTGTCCAGAAACTCCATTTGCCTGTTGGTGATAAGTGGCTTGATGAATACATGGACGAGAGTTCTAAGCTATGGGAGGCATGTCATGTCCTTAAATCAGGCATGTCTGGCATCGAGAATTACTATTCAGCTGGATTCAATATCACTTCTTCTCTTGACAATCATCGCCATCTTAGCCCCCAGCTCTCTCGCCAGGTTAGTGTATGGAAATTTCATTCCCATCCCTTCTCTCATTTCTTCATTCACTTATACAAGAATATCTAAATTGACATCACAGAGTACTGTTCTTTGTGATTTATTGATTTATTTATTATTGTTCTTGAAACAGGTCATAAGGGCAATTTCCGGGTGTAGAAGGGAAGCAGTGGGATTAGAAGAAGATAATAGAGCTTTAATGGAAACGAGAATCCAACCTCTATCTTTGAGGTTCGATGAGAAAATTTCTATTGAATCCAAACTCAACGGATTCAATGGTTTTCGAGGAGTTCTGTATGCAATGAGAAACGTAAGCTCTTTGCTACTAATGATCTTGCTCTATGGACTGGTCTATTGCTGGCCAGAATCAAGTTTTCTGCGAGGAGGGTACGAGGGGTGCCTGTTTTTTGGATCAGCTTTCATGATCTCAACAGGAAGATTGCAGCAGAGAGTAGCAGCAGAGATAAACCAGATAAATGAGAGGCCAGGGATTCTGCTTTACGAGTTCAGGAGATCAAAGATGGGCATGGAGGAGCTCAGAGCGGAGCTTGAGAGAGAGTGCGGACAAGGAGGAGCTGTAGAGTGGGAAACAGAGGGGGGGATGAGAGAAAGAGTGGACGACTTAAGGGGGTGTTTCGGGGCGTTGAGATCTGGAGCTGAAAATATTGTTGGGCAACTTGATGATTTCTTTGATGAGATTGTTGAAGGAAGGAAGAAGCTTTTGGACTTTTGCAGTCATAGGTAGGTAGAGAGAGAGAGAGAGAGAGAGAGAGAGAGAGAGAGAGAGGAAGAAGAAATAGAATGGTTGAAAATTAAAAAAAAATTACAAGGCTGATGAAGCAGTTGTTGGGGTGGTTGTACCTTTAAGCCTCCTCTTCTTTATTTATTCTCTCCTTTTCTTCATAATTTTCACATATTTTCCATTTCCTTTCTTCTTTTCCCTACCATGTGGATTTCTTGTTTGTTAAGGTTGCTGTGGTTTGTTCTGTAGGTTTTGGTTGGAAACCAAAAGGAAACGATGTTGAACTGAACAAAGTAAACAAACATGGGCAGTTCAGGGAGAGTGAGTTATTCTGCAGGGACTACGTTGTTGCGCTTTTTTGACATGAAAATGAAAACCCAGCTCCCTACCATTTGTTACAGTGAAACAAACACTAAACAAGGAAAGCTCTTCTTCTAGGGATAGAGAGAAAACAGTGAGATACGACATGTTAGAAATAAAAATCCTTGAGGTTTTCCTCTTGTTCCAAGTCATGGAAGTGCTGTTTAGTTGCTACGCTAAACGACCCATCATTCATTCTAGTAGAGTGAAAAATGATGGGAAAAGGAGACCTGGGAGCTGTAGAGAGGCTGTGATATTCCTGCTGGGTTCACTTTAATTTCAAAAGAAGCCCCCCCTTCTTAGCTCTCAGGAAGAAATCTTTTGTCGACATGTCGCTTCTGAAATCTCTTTCTTTCTTTACAATAATCATGTTATCTCCTCCCCCCTTTTTGGGGCTTGGGAAAACATAAAATACACGGAATATGGAGGGTCGGTGACCGGTCACTCTCTCTTTTCTAACCGTATCTCATGCTTTTTGTCCCTCGCCGGAAATTCATGCCCTGCCTCCCTTCATGGGTTCCATAAATAAACTAAGTTGTAAAATAATGGGGAATAAAAGGAGAAAAGATAACGACAAAATCTAGCTAAATAAATAAAGCTTGCTGCACCAGAAGCAGGCAGGTTTTTGCAGCAAAGCTGCGGACAGCCGGCAGCATACTACGAATTATCATTACTCTTTAAACCACAGCACCATGCCTTTCATTATCACAGCCATTTTCAGCTTTTCCATGCCGTCCCTGCAACAAAAAAAATTTAATGACAGATGCAGGAAGCAATGCTAAAAGAAAAACAAACATTTACAGTTGTCCCCCACCTTACCTCCCCTGCAGGACGAACTGATCTGGGGTGAGCAGAATAAAGATCCCCGGAAAAGAACCAGGACAGAAAGACAACACTGGTAGACACGTACAGAAAGACAGGCGGCCAGGCAAATACCGAAATTGGCATCGCTTCAGGCAGAGTAGCGTATCGCCATTTGAATCTGCATTGGTTCCATTAGAGAAGAAGAGAGAAGTCATTCACCTCAAGCAAGATGGCATCCTGTCTTCCTGTTTAAATCATGATTAAGGTTGTATCAAAATAACGCTATTTGATTCCGAGCAATCAAACACAGAGAAACTTAGTCCATCCTTGACAAATTTTAAATAACTCATTATATAACCTTTACAAAACAAGGGAAAGAAACAGCTAGGACGTTGGAGTTATCCGGCAACATCCCAGAAATCTACTTCGGTAATTTACACAGATGAATGAAAAATAACAAATACAGTATATGGGGGCAAAATGGATGGGCCACCCTGCGGAAATGGCAGTTTGCCACAATGGCAAGGAGAAAGGACCTTTAGCTGCATCAGGGTTGCCTCTTTTATAAATTCAAATGTCAAATCCTGGCATGGCAAACTGAGAAGCAAAAATCTCAACCCGGTTTCGAAGCTCAACAATATCTTTATTGTTATGAAGACCTTTGAGGAAATCCTTTTTTCGATTTTCCCGCCGCACCGCAGTCGTAATCTGAGCAGCCTTATGAAGAAAATCAGCAATCGTCTCAAAATCAGCCTCTAAGCAACCTCTTGATGTCATGGCAGGAGTACCTGAAAAAGGTTAAAATTATGAACAACTTGGATTGAAGAAAACATGGTCCTCATATTAACATGATAGTAACTTGACATTTACATGCAGGAATGCAACGCAACGAAAATTTTGGAATTGAAGAAATAGTAGGAAGCGGGAATCAACATGATCTGTTATAAGACCCATTGGAAGCAATAATCTCTTACTTTCTGCTGAAGAAAATCATTCTGTGCTGCCTTTAAAACTATATCTAGAGTATGAAGAAATTTGATAGAGAATTTTAAACTTAATATACCTATAGATGGCTTTAAATTAATTGGAAATTGAAAAAAAGTACAAGCTTGACAATATAACAACTTACCGATTCTCACTCCTCCAGGACAGATCGCACCATTGTCACCAAAAATGGCACTTTTATTCAGGGTGATATGGCACATTTCACACACCTTCTCATAACACTTTCCTGGAAGAAGGAATAGGAATATGGTCATTAGGAGAGCAAAAGGAACACACAAAAGGTTACCTAAACACAGAAAGGATGTAAATTTACATAAGCAGTCAATGCCATTTAATTGGCATGAGCACCCCACCCGTAACTCCATCTACTGTAGCCTTTGTTAGTATAAAAGGTTTTAATAAGAAGATTCTACCACTATAAAGCTAAAGTATTGAGATGTATCCCTACAAGAACTTCAAAGGAAAAAGGAAAAGTTAAATCAGGAATCAAATAGAACTGCTACTTTGTGCGGTGTTTGGAGATAATATAACTATTTAGAGCAGAGGCTTGGAAGGCCCTTGAGATTTTCCCTCCAATGTTTTCCTTCTCTGCACAGGCAATGATATATGCACTCACTCATGGTCTGTCATCATCCACTGGGTCCCAACTTGATAAATAGGTCCCGGGACAAATCAGGTTATCTTGAAAAGGTAAGTGATAATTTTTATCTAAAACAGGCTTAACGCTAAGGAGAACATTAACCCCCTTGGGTATAAAAATATGTTAGCAGGAAAAGTGAAGGGCGATATTCCAGAAAGGGGTTTCTGTAATTGGATTACACAGGAGAGTAACTTTGTCATTTCAAATGTTCCTTTCCCCATGCTTTGATTTGAATGGTGATGCATATATAAGTAAAGTTTCCACCATTGGCAATCCATGTCTTCTCCACTTAAATGATTATTCACACTCTTCTGTGCAGGTACTTCTGCTCAAAGCCAAACTTAGAAGTCTGCATATACTAGAGGTAACCTAGATTTTCTAGTTCATGGCTACCAGAATCTTTTAACCGAGAAAAGGCAGTAGAGCAGAAATCGTTAATAGATAATGTTGATTAAATTCAAATTATTAAATTATTTAATAAAATCCTCCTCATTTTGATTTGAATGGTGTTCATTTTGCTATATAAATGTAAGTAACAATTTTGAAAATAAATACAGTCAAGATGGCAGCCTGCCACCATGCATGGTATGTAATATCATTGTGAGCAGAGTGTTTCTGAGTTTTAAAAATCATATGCTCACAAAAAAAGAAAAAGAAAAAAAGAGGTTTTAGCATTATGAAACAAGGTGTAAAACAAATAGACTGGACAAGTGGAAAGGAGAATCCATCGCTGATCAAGACAAGGCAGAAAATACGTGTTAGCAAGTAGAACTTGCACATCTAATTTCAAATGTAAATTGTTTAGCACAGATGACATGCCGACTAAAACATGATGGTATCCTTGAATTTTTTTCCGTGTAGAGCTGACTGTATAGTTTGCCAAAATTCTGTATTACAGCACGTAGAAAGTGACTAGATCTATGCATTCTTAACACAAATTGCTGATCAATGAAAAAAACTTCAAAAAAAGAAAGAAAATATAGTGTGATGAACCTCCTTAAGCTTCATAAGAATATGCAAAATTTTATTACAGTTTTTTTCCCCAGTATAACTGGGCCAACTATGAATTTTGGTGGTCATTCTCACAATCAAGATAAAATAGGCTACAAAGAGGTTCATATTAGTGGCAAATTTAAAATTTTTATTGCCATTTACTTGTCAAAACAGTCTACATAATTATGTCCATTCATTTTAAAAAAATAAGTAACATTTTTATCCACTTTCATAATACATGATTTTCATCAAGTAATAAATGATACTTTACACCTAAAAAAGAATCCATTGATATTGAAGTGTAAAAAAAACGAGGAGGCACGATGATCGAAGTGCAAAACAGCTAAAGCAGGATTGCTATTAACTTCAATGCATAAGCAAAAACTAAATCTTGAGCTACTAATGTAAACATTGTGCAAGGATAGAAATATAATACCTGTTAATCCCCAAGTAGTTAGATCCCACAGCAACAAATGGTTATCAGTCCCACCAGTCACAAGCCTGCATTTTCTTCTCAACAAAGCAGATGCTAATGCCTGGGCATTTTTCCTCACCAGTTGCATATATGCTTTGTACTCTGGTGTGGCCACTTGTTTTAAGGCTATGGCAAGAGCAGCAATGTGATTATTATGAGGACCCCCTTGTGTTGATGGATGGACTGCAAAATTTATCTTTTCTTCAAAATCATAATGGCTGCTACCATCACTATGACTAAGAAGCATGCCCTGCTTCCTCAATTTTGGGCCTTTCCTATAAAAAATAATCCCCCCTCTAGGACCTCGAAGACTTTTGTGCGTTGTGGAGGTAACGATATCACAATAATCAAATGGACTTAAACATTCCTGTGAAAGATAGATGAAACAATAGTAAGGAAAAACTACTGAAAAATATTCTGCTAATCTAATTGCAGATCAATGTATAACTTCTGCTGCACAATATTGTTCATTCTCAATACAAATATGGACTCAATAGGAAATCTGTTTTTTCAGTCATCAAGCACTTCGAAAACATATGCTTTTAGCAAATAAATCCACATTACAATCTGAATCCTAATACAAAAACCATGTTAATGTTTAGTTTAGGCATTTGCAGCAGTAAAACCATGTTAATGTTTAGTTTAGGCATTTGCAGCAGTGGGCAACTGGTAAAGATATAGTCAATTCTAAACTATTAAATTCCATTTCAGGAAAAATAATTGATCCTGAAAGGATTCAGCACCAGAAATAGAAACAGAGTGTCTAGAGAGTTTACTTGAGGAAGGGTGTGTATCTATCTGTTATTGATATGTCATTTGTTGAATCGCCACTTATATTTCTAAATGCATCCCAATATCTTGCTCAAATACAAATTAGAAGTTGTTAAATAAGTGGCACCTCATGAGCCTAAAGCACAAGCTGGTCAATCAAGCACTCTTGACATTATGCGATAGATAATTTTGTACCCTATCTTCAAACTCAAAACAATTATCAAAATGATAAATAAAAAGGAGAATGCTAGTGGAAATTATGCAATATCAAAATCTCAAACCTTGGCTGCCACGAGCCCACTAATGTGAGCCATATCACACATCAAAACAGCACCAATCTTATCAGCAACTTGTCTAAACGTCGCATAATCCCACTCCCTTGGATACGAACTCCCACCACAGATCAATATCTTGGGTCTAAAATCCATAGCCTTCTCCTCCATCTTATCATAATCTATATACCCGGTTTGTGGATTCACTTTATATGGCAAACTCTCAAAAAAAATTGACGAAGCTGACACGTTCTTCCCTCCAGGTGTATAATACCCATGACTTAAATGCCCTCCAGAAGGCGAATCTAACCCCATGATCCTATCCCCAGGCAATAAAAGCCCGGTGAAAACAGAAAAATTCGCTGAAGTACACGAATACGGCTGCACATTAACACCCCATTTATCAGAATCAAGTCCAAAAGCTGCCAACGCGCGGTTCCAACAAATCAATTCAATCTGATCAATATATTGATTTCCAGTATAATATCTGGAACCAGGCAATCCCTCCGAGTATTTATTAGTTAAATGACTACCAAGAGCTTCCATAACTGCACGACAAACAAAATTCTCAGATGCAATCAATTCGATACCTTTATACTGCCTTTGCTTCTCTTTCTCCATAATCTCATGAATTTCAGGATCCGCGACGGAGAGAGGGTGGTTTCCCCATGCCCGAACCCTGGCCCGACGAGACTCCAAACCTGGATCCATAGTAACCCGTTTGAAAGAATTTGTCGTCGATGATGAAGATGATGATTGAGAACTGTTATCTCTTGCTCTCTTTATACACACTTGATGACCCAAAATGCTAAATTGCTCATCTTCTACTTGATTGTCTTCGTTATCGACGCGGGTTTCTTGCTTTTTATCGAGTAATTGCAGCTGAATTGGAATTGGACCCGAGTGAAATCCAAGCGAGAGCCCTGAATGCACTGCTTGTGTTAAATCCATCTCAAATAAAAATGAAAATTGGGCCTTTTTCTTCCACGGATTTGTGGTTGTAAGTTTTCAGGCATAAGAGTAGAAACAGCGACAACAACGTTTAAAGCAAATGCAACGGGAGTAACGAACTCTTAGTGTGTCAGCAGAGGAGGTTTCCATTAAAATCACAAGAAACCCTGATTTGGAAACTTGGGAGATTTGCCGTTTAGGAGCTTGGAGTGAGGGTTTTTAAATGACAAGGGGGATGAACCTGGATCGGAAATTGGAACTTTGGTGAATTGACCGGGAATAGCCGGTAACATCAAGTTTAACTCGAGGTAAAGTGTTAGCTCACGTGGACTAGATTGAGGTCAGGTTCTGTAACACCTGACCTGCGCGGGTTTTTTCCTTTTTTTTTTAATTTAATAAACTCTCAGGTCCTTGATTGAGAACAATTATAGTTTGGGCCCAAATGCACGATCTGTCCATGGGCTAAAGCTCACTAGTTCGCTTACTTAAGTAGACAAAACCTTGTGGTCGAAACTGGTTGCTTGTCTATGGAGTCCTCCCCCTCTCAATGGGATTATTTGGGTTTCTTAATCTTGCGACCCCTTCTCGCGATCTTGTTTGTGTTTTCGTTTATATCTATTGGTATGTATGTATTTCGTTTTGTTCCTCAGTTTTTCGTTCGTGTGACTGTAAATCTGAGGATTTGATTGGTGGGAATTTGATGATCAGGTTGGATTTTGGCATGGAAGCTAGTGCTGGTACATGTGCCTTTGATTCAAGAGATTTTCGGCCTGCGTAAAAAAACCACCAAGCCTAAGCCACCGACCCGTCGAATATCAAGAATTTATGATACCATTGATCCCCGATATTCCACTCCTGTTGGGTAATTTTGTTCTCCTTAATTTTGTTTATTGTTGCTCATTGATTTATTTTATTAAATTAAGAGTTCAGGCCAGAGTCTGAATTTGAGAGTTCTTTACTTTGATTTATGTATATTGTTAATATGATAGTTCTTTTTATTATTGTTGCTGTTGTTGCTGCTGCTCTAGGATTTCTGGTCGAAAACGGGTCACAAGGTTCGGTTCTTATCTAGAAATCAATCAAGTAATATTTTAATGATGACTCAATAACCAAGATTTTAGCTGTACTGGTTTTTATCCGGAAAAATGGTAATGGGTTTCAGTTGTTGTGCTGATCTGGAATACTACGACACCTGAGAGTGTTTCATAGCACAACCCGCAAGGTGTTTTTCATTAGTTTTATGGATACCTACCTGGTCATGAAGAAAAGCATGAGATATCTGTGGGTATTGAGGCAATGCAATTATCGTTGAATGGTAGGGCTTTAGATGGTTGTGCTCATTGATTTTAATTCCAAGGATGTGATCTTTGGCATGCTATATATTTCTCGCATGGGCTTTGATGATGACTTCTTTCGTGGCTATTGTTGGCCTAGTGTGGGTAAGATAGTCTTTGAAGAAAAGTGTAAGGTGGATGGTCAAACCTCAGTGAATGCCATATAAGTTGATCGATTTCACTTTAGATACAGCTATATTGTTTTGATACTTTGTTCATAGGAAACAACTGTCTTTATCAAATGTGACTGATTATCATAATTGCTTGATAACTCTATCTTGTGGTGAGTGTTTCCTGAAAAAAAGGGTTAAGGCAGTAATAGTAGGAGGGAGATGTTCCTGTGTTTGACATCTTAGGTTTTTAAGTTTTCCCATGACTTAGTAAAAACAGAGGATTCATCTGGACAGATTCCAGAGACTTAATGGGTCTCAGTTTTTGCAAACAATTAGCTTGGGATGGTTGTTGGGTCTTTCAGCATTGATTCTCTTGCTCTGCAGTTCATCTCTTCAGCTCATAATCTATGCGGCACAACCTAGAAGACATACCAAGTCGAAAAGAAGAATAACCACCTTTGGTTTGTTTCGGAGGTTTTGGTCACTTGCATTTGAGGATATCACATTTCTTCCAGTAGCATAGGAATTAACAAAGGTCAAGAAGTCCTAGAAGTGGAAGATGGGTGTAGTTCTGATGCTGAAGTCCTTCGAAGGAGGGAGCATGGGATGTTCATTGAACAATATGGATATAGGGAGTGTGTTGGTAACACAATGATATAATTAATCTTTCTACTGGCATCTAATGTACTATTGAGTGAATATCTGTTAGTAAATTATGAATTCTAATGATGGATTGGTGGCAATGCAGGATTAACAGCTCTAGATCAGCAGCAGATTGAACTTCTTGGTTTCTTTCTTGTCCTAGGGGGGGAGAAAGGAATGCAGATGAACAGAAAAAACACCCACCCTTGGTTCCCAATAGAGAAATCCAGGTTCAGATGGTCATAAACTCAATCGGGGATTGTGCTTGTACATACGTTTGTCAATACCCTGAAGTTGCACTGATTCAAAAGTCAGTTGATCACAGCAGGCTTCTCGATCGTAAATTCCATGATGTTAATTGTTCGAGAAGCCAGCTTCAATCCGAAGTTCCTTGATTGCTGTTAATGCTCTTTGTGTGTCTGTCATTGCCGATTGGTATTTTGTATTAAACGAAATTGAGCTCTAATGAGAGGTTTTTCAAGTAAACAGGCATTTTGTGGCTTCCAAAGTGCATGTGAAAGAGTAGATTTAGCTAATCGTGTCATTAGTTCGTGATAGATATCACTGTTTAAACAAAAGTACGGATGGAGTTTGTTTTCCTTGAATGATTGAAGACAACAAGGAGTTGGTAGAAATCGCTTGACGTCTCCAAAATTGTAGAAACCAAATCTTGCTTGCATTTAAGATGAGGAATTTGCTCGGCGTGGTTTCAAGTCAAAGAAAATAATTATAGGTTGCGGGTCTCGCCATGCTAATTGAGGAATCGATTTCCAGACTACAAAATGATGCGAGCATCTTTCCCGCGGTGCGGCCCAGAATCTGGATGTTTTTTTCCAAGGCCGATATAGCACAGGTAAAATGATACCCGCACTTTTGACCGGTATTTAACTAAAAAATCTAGAATAAATTAGAATTTAAACTAGTATTTTAACTAGTATAAAATATTTTGATAAAACACGCTGCCCCCCATTGGCAATTTATATCTTTTTTTTTAAAAAAAAAATAGCAATTTATTTCAAACATATTTTTGAAAAAAATTAATTTTTATTTTATTTTAAATTATTTTTTAAATATTTTTATATCATTTTTATTTTTATATCAAAAATAATTTTTAAAAATAAAAAACATTATTTTAATACATTTTGTAAGAAATTCTTTCAAAAATAACCTCATAAGCTCAATACAAACATCACATCTAAACAAAACAGACACTAAACAAGAATTTCACTTCCACGCGATGAACCAATTGGTTAACGCCTAGTGTTTGTATACACGTGTCAAGAAGACTTTGTTGTCCTTTCCTGAGCCCAAATGTCTCCTTTATAACACAAAAACTGAATTCTACAGCCTCAACACCAAGGGATGATTTTATATTTTTTAACCTGGGCAAACATGAATTGATTCAACAACAGAAGTTTCGGAACTGACAAACAATAAACACATGAAGGCGAGTCAAAGGAAATATTCATTTTCAAAACCTGCTTGCCCAGCAATTATATCGTTAGTCCATTCCAGCAGCTGTTGCAGGATGCTCAGCACGTTTCTCGGTACCCACTGAGGATTTCTTATTTCCAGGCCCAGAAGAAACTTTAACCATTGCTGGCCTTATTAGCCGATTCCCAATGAGAAATCCACGCCGGAATTCTTGAATTATAATGCCCTCTTTGTACTCTTGAGACTCTTCACGGGCAATGGCCTCATGCAGCTACAAGAAAATAGAGCTCAGTTATTAACACAAGGCATATTGAATTTGCTCACGAGCTAACACCCATATTACTCAAGTTTACGAGCATTATTCCAGCCTCAACTTCCTGAAGACATATGTTCCCCTCATGATTCTGACAAAACCATTTACAGTATAGTAGCTCTTATAGCAAAAGCAAATATAGTTCCTTTGATTGAATCATCATATCACCATGAAGTTGACTTTCTAATCAGGAAGTAAATCTAAGAAGCAGAGGCTAGCAACGGGAACTGCCAATCAAAATCTCAAATTTCACCCAGTTCCAATTTATTCTCAATTTGGACAAAAATAATTGGCAGTCCATTGTTTGTTTATTTATTTTTCCATTCATGCATAAACTGAGTTCAGGAAATTATTGCATGCATATGCAGAGGTTAAAAAAATAAAGTATATATCAAAATTAATCACAGCCCCAAGTACCATCTCATACCCAGTGATTAATCATCACCAAACACAGGAAGCAACTAGAAAAAAGGCATCATTCATAACACCAAGACCAAAAGCAACAAGAAAAGGCATATCATGCATAACACAATGTACAAAATGAAGTGAACTCCAGGAATTCTCTCTTACAGAAGGATCAAAAGGCTTTCCAACCGTTGGCACTGCAGCCACCTGCAAGCTCCTCATAATCTCCACAAATTGCTTGTATATACCCTGGTAACTTGAATCAATCTTCGTTTCTTTTTCGGTTTCCGGTTGTATTTGTTGCTTTGCTCTCTCAAAACTGTCCACCATGGGTAGAAGGCTCTCGATCACTTCCCCCTGGGCATCACTCCTAATGTTAACCCTCTCTTTGTCTGACCTTCTCCTAAAATTATCAAAATCTGCTTGCAAGCGAATATATTTCTCCTTCCCAGAGGTTATCTCAGCGGATAAAGATGAGACTTTCTGGAGTAATTCCTGATTCTCTTTCTCTATGGTGCCTACCTTAGCCTCAATATTCAATATAGTCTTCTCATCTCCGTAAAAAATAGCCTGCCTGTAAATTTTCATAAGGTTCTTCAAACCGGGTCCTCGTTCCTGACCTTCTTGAATCTCATTATTCCCCTCCTCCCCATTCGTCTAAACAAGAGTAATTAAGGCAAAGATAGAAGAGAAAGGAATAAAAAGAAACATCACATAATGATTCGATGTGAAACACGTGTCTGTTCAAATAGAAAACAAAATTGAATATGAAAACTCTTGTGATCTTGGCTGTTTATTTCCATGAATACAGGTGATTGGAAAACGAAAAAAAAAAAGGTTAAAAAGGAAAAGAAAATGCAACATACAGTAGGTGCAGAGTCTTCAGGTGCGAGATAAGCCTTCAAAGAGCGCCTTTTAATGTTGTTGATTGGCATTGGAGAAAAATTGGAGAGAAAGGGGGCATTGCTGGGTTTGCATAGACGGAGGGGCATGTGGTGGAGAGGTGATGGGGTTTGGGTTTCTAGGGTTTTGGAGGGTTTTGAAGAGAAAGAAGCAGAGAGGCGAGGAGGAGCTAAGAGAGTGTAATTTGACAGGGAAATAGCCATTGAATGACGATGATAATAAAAATGACGAAGACGGACGATGATGATTTATGGGCTCTCAATCGGATTATTTAGATTTGTCTGGAAGGATGAGCTGTATTTATTTGTTTCTTCAGCAAGTGAGAGGACCAAATTTTAGACTCACATAAAAAAAAATCATTTTGATTCAGCTCCAAGTTAATTTCCGTGATTCAATTTATTTATAGAGTTATCATTTTATTTTAGTTAGGTTATTGTCCCAAAATAAAAGGAATAAAGACGGTAAAAAACATAAATATATTTGGTTGAATAATAAAATAAAATAAAAAATTATTTCTTAATTTTAGAATGAAATTCTTTACTTAAAAAACAATAAATACAAGAGTAATGTGTATCCTCATACAATATTTTTTTTTATTTTTAAAATATTATTGTAAGAAACCCATCAATTTTAAAACCATTCCACTAAGACATATAATAATAAAAATAATTATTATTTTAATTTTAAAATCTACTTTAGGGTAGACTTAAAACAAGGCTTGAGTCATGAGTCATGAGTAAAAAAAAATAATATAAAAATAAAAATAATTATTATCACAGTTTTAAAACTTATTTTAGAGATCATCTTGAGACAAGACTTGTGTATATCCCGAGTCGACTTGGTTTCTTATAAGGTCAATGGGGATGATACTTCCTTTGTTTTTTTTATAAAAAAAAAAAATAGATGGGTCTGATCCCTCGTTCAAACAAGTCACAAACTGATTTGTTGGGCAATCTTGTTTTGATAATTAGGTTTATTATGATATTATTAATTTCAAAACACTTAATATAACTTAGAGTAGTATATATACAAGTTTGACAATAATATATATTCAAGATAAAATATATTTTTTTATATCTTATTATGTCAATCTATTATGATTAAACAATATATAAAAACAATCATTCTACCAAACATTTTGTCTGTGTCTATGTTTCCTTTTTCATCTTGTTTTATTATGTCTATTATATTATTAATATATATACTTTTTCATCAAGTATTTAAAGGATGTGGTGTGATGGTAGAGGGATTGCGATCTGCACAACATGTTTTAAGTTCGAGTCAGGGCATGTATCTTTATAAGAGCTTGGAACAACCGAGGTTTACTCACTTACACGTGTCCACAAAATATACTTTTCGGGAAGGAGTTTCCTCGCATCCAACAACAATTTTTTTTTTTGTCATCAAACATGTAACTACCACTTTGCTAACAAACTAATATTATAATTTTGTCAGGAATAAAAAAGGAGTTAAACTTTCATAATGATATTTTATTAAACACTTTATTTGCAATATAAAATCAACCTTGCATTTTCTAAAGAATTTGGCTTTGAATCCCTTTTATGTTCAATCTCTAATCTCACCTCTGATAATAATTCTAGCACATGCATCCCTTTGCATTCTTTTTTGGGCATTCCTTTCTTTTCTTTTCTTTTTGTTCTTCTTCTAATATTGCACATACTAGAAAATATTTTATTTTGGCATTGCATTTTAAAAGTGTTTTTGAAAAAAAATAAAAAAAAATATTTTCATCTTTTACTTTAAATTAAAAATTGTGGTTTTTTTTGTCATTTTCATGTGTTGATGTCAAAAATATTTTTTTAAAAATAAAAAAAATATAATTTTAATGCATTTTTAAACAAAAAAACACTTTAAAAAACAATTTCAATCACACTCTCAACACAACATATAATATAAGGATGATTTTCTATCATAGAGGACTGCAGACAAACAATGGATAAGTTTTAGTCTTCCATGTTTTGACAAAGCTCCAATATTTTTCCAGAACTACCAAGTATATATAAAACACCTTGCTAAAACACTACATCAAATTATAATAACACCTTTTTTTATTCAGTCTTTTTTATTATTTGCATCAAATTTGTTAAAAACTGTTAAGGAATATAAAATTCAATGAAAAAGGAACAAAAATATAAACACAGAGAAATCTCATGGCCGATATTAAATAAGAGTCTTTTTTATCCACATACTTTTATTTTCTTTCCTTTATAGTTCTTATAATTTCAAATATGATCAAGATTATCATTTTTTTTCACATCTTAGTCCTTGTAAGATAGAGAGAAGAAATAAAATCATTGGATCTAATAAAAAAGAGAATCATCAGTTGACATTGATTTTAACATGAAAATCATTGATCTTGGTGTCAATAAATTTTATTTGATAAGAGATTTTGATAGTAATTGTTTTGGTCCTTGATCTTGCTAAGAGATTAAAAGTCGAGAGAAAAATTTCAATTTGATTTCGTGTTTTTCAACAATTTTAAAGTGTTTTTTAGGTTGATAAATGAGTTTTGGGAGATTCTAAAGTGTTTATCATTTGAAAAAAAAGTTGGAAGTTTTTAAGCAAAAAAAGAGTCCAACTTCAATTTTTGGCGACCACAATGGAGGCTTTATTAGAGTAAAATAGACATGATATTTGCTTAACTTTTTTTTTTTTCTCTAAAAATAGGATAGACAATCTTTATAGATAAAAATAAAATGACCAAGACACCGTGAGTCTAAACTAGAATGCCCATGTGCTTGGACTTTGTATGAAGACCCCTTGTAGTTAGGCACCCAAGTCAACCCACGGACCGAGTCTAATTTTTTCTCAGATTTTTATTTTTATTTTATACATTATTTTTTATATGGTTTTCAAGATTTTTATTTAATTTTTAAAGATTTTTATTTAATTTTTAATCTTATGTATTGTTTAAAAATAAATAAAAATCATAACAAAATACATAACCTAACATACATGGACAACAATATATACATTCAAATTGTTAAAATATAATTATTTTTGAAAAAATAAATATTAGAACACATTTGTCAATATACTTATTACATGAAATACGAGCAAAAAAAATATCAAGGCATCATTTAATTATATAATGACTAATTAAGTAGTTTTAAGGAATTATAAAAAAAAAAAACAATTATAAATAACTCTCTTGTCCATATTATTTTTTGATTTTATTTGTATTGAATTGAATACTATGATATTCAATGAATAATTAATTTCATTATATTTCCACGAACCTGTGTGGCCTGATTTTTTTCCCCTTTCAGCAAAGCCCTACCCTCTGATCTCT
This sequence comes from Salix purpurea, assembly GCA_027405865.1. Taxonomy (NCBI): domain Eukaryota; kingdom Viridiplantae; phylum Streptophyta; class Magnoliopsida; order Malpighiales; family Salicaceae; genus Salix; species Salix purpurea. Next base: position 5,371,185 of record CM050329.1, on the reverse strand, counting down.
CTTTCGTGCTTTGCCATTACCGTTGTTAGCAGAGATTAGATCAGTATACAGTTACCTTCCATATAACTTCGAGTGAGGATTCTCTTTTGAAACCCTTTATTTCAACCGCTAGATGAGATTCAAGATTGCTAACATGTCGCAAGTTTGAAACGAAGATACAGGGACGAGTGAAGTAATTACCTTTCAAAGATAAAACACACCGTTTCTTCCTTCAGTCCATACGCAACACTTGAACAGCATTTCATTTGACTGCTGTTTCTTTCGTTTAATTGAAATTACTCTTGGAGTACTTCCAGACAGGTTTCATTTACACATCCAATGCACCATCATAGCAATGGATAGTCAGGGTATCACCCGCTATTGATGTCCCAACGAGTTCGGGAGCACTTCCATACACCGGCCGGCTTATAGCTGTGCAAATTACGAACAGGGACGAGAATTGTAGATGTGAGCAATCTCAAAGAAGCCAAAGCTTGTACACAACTGCCCCATTATCAGCCCAACATGTTTTCGCATTTCAATTTCTAGACAACAAAAACTTGGGCATCTTGTAAACGGAATTTGCACACCCCTCTAATATTCATTCACGTATTTTCCTGGTAAAACATCAATTTCTATGATCAGCAAAATAGGCATCGCCTATTTTTAGGTCAAAACCGTAATACGCAGCAAAGAAGAAATATCAAATAACGTGGAACCAACAAAACGCCACAAAAACATCCCACTGAATTCAAACATATGCCAAATCAATTTTCTAAGTTGCCCGCATTGCTAACTTGCACAAACTAGCGTACACTAAACTGGAAACCAGTCACTACTGCCTGGGTCTAATCAGAAGTCAGCTCTCTGCATGCAGATAGAACCTGCAAACAAGAACAGATAGAGGATATGTAAAAAATGGCTTCTTGATAAAAAGAATGCGACACTAAAAAAAGCACGAAGGCCACATTTATTTTTGCCCCCCATTTATATTTTGGCCCCGGTCTTTTCCTTTTCTGTTTCCACTAATTCAGATCCAAGAACAATTTGTAACGCTAAAGAGGCCAAAAGCTTGAGTTCATTAAAAGGCAATTTAATGCCTAATTTCTCAATGAAAAGGCAAGTCAATCTATAAATGTTGCGCCCGGAGAAGCAGGTAGATATTTTTACCTTTTGGATTTAACATAAAAAAAGACTGTTCTTGCACTCGCCTTTCCTGTTACTAACAAAGCCAAACATGAGTGAAAGCAGTTTTACTAGTCTTTTCCTTACAGTTGCCATCAATCTAATTATAATTAAAAAAAAATTGTTTTCAGCCTATCAGGATGGAGATAGGGACAGAAGAGTTTTTTGGCGTTTGTGGGTCACTCTTATAAGTTATAATTTAGTAAATCACTAGAATGCAGTACCCTGTAATCATGGTAAAAATAATAAAGAATTTTACAAGAGAAAATTGCTTCCTTGTAAAATACTTGCATAACTTTATATGTTATATAGGAATTGCCTTCATCTGATTTCCATTCACATGATAATAAGGAGATCAGAAGGAATCCTTCAGAATGTACAGCACAAAATTTTGAATTCCAATAGATTCTTCTATAGTATTGACCACGTAGCATGGCACTTTTACTACCCAGCGATTCATAGAAATCCATGAATTTGCTCGTTTAAAGAAATGGCATTGACAATTATTTCAGCACTTACTATTAGAAAAGAATTGGTTCTTCATACACATTTTACTGACAGTTGAGCTCTTAGAAAATCAAGACAAAATGAAATAGTGCATAGCATGCCATGTTATGCTTCTGAGAGCCAAGGTGCTGCTTAATTCAACTAATCGATTGTAACTAGTAAATTAGGATTAGAACCATTTATTCCTCAATGCTATATCATATTTACCTTCTAATGGGGAACAAAACCCTGCAGTTTTTTTCAAGAAAAACAATTTTCTTTACAAAGAGTCAAAGCACGTAAAGGACTTAAGATCTCTATGATTCAATGTAGATATGAACAAATGAATGGAGAAGTGTCTGTGGGGAATTCCTCAGACACTGAACCCACACTCTCTAAATCTAGAACAAGGCGACATGCATAGAAGGGGAGCATGATATATGATGGAAAACAAAACAATGAGCTAGTATTAATTATTAGTAAGCAACTACCCAATTTGCACCATCAAATTTAAAGCAGTGATATTTCACGCAAGAATAAAATAATAGAGTTTGTGGGTTCAATCACAGACAGCATACCTGCACAGCTATTTATTAGCATGGCATTACAGAACTATTTGTTCATGCAGAACATGCCCCAACAGCTGAAGCGCTTTGGCATTGCACATCAATCCTGTTAAGTAGTTCTGTATAGGAGGAAGTCAGTGAAAGTTCAAGTGCATTAACACCCTCAGTTTCATTGCAACCTTTACTGCCGTTGTCCATGAAGCCAACAGTATCAAAACCATTTTCAACCGGCTGATTCATGTGAATGATCTTACCAAATAACTGGATAGAGCTAATTCCAACCTTTTGGGGGTTGAAGCTCCTGTTTCCAGTAAAATCTTCGCCAAAAGAATGTGCACTACTCTGATTGTCAGGTGACAGGTCCCCAGACTGCAAACTGCTGATGTTCATCTCACTGGGCATTCTTTTCATTTTGGGAGCCAAATTGTTTCCAGAGACCTTGTCACCTAACACCTGAGAAGCATTTTCACTTATAAAGTTGGATAAACTGAATGTGGAAAAAGGATCTTGCCTGGCTCCCTGCATGCCAGCAGGAAAAGTACTATAATTCAACATTGAAGCATTTATGTGCCCTGTTCTTGAATTAGTGAGGTCTGACATCGGAAAGAAAAGTTCTCCATTTGTCAGGAACCCAGAATCATGTGGATATCTCAATTTCTTCATTGGAGGGGATGCATCTTGAAGTGGCAGTGTGGTTGCAACAAATTCCACTTGCCAAGGGCTCACTCTCTTTGCATTCTGCAGAGCATCAGGCTCATCCCAAGTAATCTGCACAAGAGAGAGAAAGGTTAAAATGGCAGCAAATATGGTAAAAGAATCAATAGTTTGATGTTGTGACTGTATAGTGGTTTCAGCTTGCTGAAACTTATAAACTGCAACTATATAGCTGAATCATTAACAGATAATCACCAGTGGAGCTCACTACTTGACCTAAAACTGTTAAACACTTAGGAAGAGAGAAAGACCTGGCTAAAATTAGTTGACCTTCAAAATCAAATTGCAGAGATAGTGAAAAACTAGACAAATAAAACCAGAAAACAGCATGGAAAAGATACAAGAGTTAACACAGCATCTGCTAATATCCCCTTTACAGGTACAATTGAATCTTGTTCTAACAATATTCTTGATTGAATCCCAAAACCATTATAAAATCTGCCTGACCTTGCGTTCTTGACATTGGGCTGATCAAAATACCCCCTCTGAAGGGCAAATGACTCATGAAACAAACCAGAAGTCCCTAAAAAGTACCACGGAGAAATCCTAACTTCAATGGTAACAGAATTCTTAAGATTTTAGGTGGCACTCATTTGCCAGTAATTGAAGAAAACCTTAATCATGTTTCATGACATACAGCTTCAAGACAAGTAAGATTGCCCTGGGTAGCGTGAAGAACAAAGACAAACAAGGTATACAGTACACTAGCTTAGTTGCAGCAAGCTATCCAGTGCTCTAAGTATTCAATATACCCAATCACACAATTCCATTCAAGCACCAAAGTCACAGGAAACAGCTTGCATATAAAATTCAAAAAATAGGAAACTGTATAAAGAACACGACTATTTCAAGCATCAACCACAATATCTGATTGGAATAAATTGCCCCATTGACAATCAACTGCTCTTCATTTTCTCTGGCATCATTCTCATTTATTCTGATTGATTAAAACACATCACAGACATCATTCACAAAAAAATCACAAAAGGGGAGATTAGCACTGAGCATTTCATCATATTTTCTGTTCAAAATCAAAACTAGCAGGTATTGTTTAAGGCCATATGCAAGCCACATGAACTACTCAAAAATGATTTAAGATCATTTGAAACGAATATATTTCTGCTTCCTGGCTCAAAAGCAAAAGATCCCATTACTCAAATCACTTATTTTCACATGACCATAAACAGTATAAAACAATGATCAAATCACTCTATAAACCAAACAAAAATCATAGATCAGCAAACACAATGTAACATACATACCTGAAGCATGCGCCAAGGAGAGCCACGCCATGCACCGCAGTCAGGCAAACCAGTACTCGAAACAGTCCCCTGAAACCAGGTCATTCTGGAGGAATCCTCGGTCTCCATAGTCATCTTGACTCTCATCCCAGCAGTCCAAAACACACAAAGTGCAGCTTCCACCACTTCAGCCCTCACCACGAAATCTGAATACCACCCTGCCCTCGGATAATACACAACCTCAAACGGCAAGCCTTTAGCCGCCCTCTCCACTGCCTCCACCACAGCCTCTTGAGACAGCCTTCCTCTCCAACTCCTTGAAAACCCCTCCTCCACCTTTACTTTCCCCTCTCCACCGCTATCAGAAATCTGCTCCCTCCACCTGGCACTGTTATTAAACCTAACAGACCTCCGCACTCCAATGAACATCTCTCCCTTCAAATTCCTCATAAAAACCACCGAATCTCCCGCAATCAACTTCTTATTGTTAACAAATTTACTCCATCCGGTAGTTAGCAAGTGCCTACGTGGCGTTCCTCGATAAATGTGCCTGAAATCCCAATTAACGCCGTGAATATCGGCAACCGTCAGAGTCTGGACCGGAGGCTCAGCCTGGTAGTTTAACGGAGGGAAAATCGAGTCGGCACAGAACCTCGGGACAGAGAAGCCTCCACCGTTATTCGCATCTGATGGAGTTAGAATCTTAGAGAAGGCCAAAATCTTACTTTCGTCGTCGTCAACGTCATTAACACCTTCACTTCTACAAGATTCTACAAAGGAGAGAGGGAGGTTAGAGGAGGGGTTATCAAGAGGGATGAGGAGAATTCTGGTGAAGACCTCGTCAGTTATTGGATCAGCGAGGAAATCAACGGCGGAGATTTGGCAAGGGATAGAGGGTTTAGAGAGAGCAAAATTGGAGATGAATGGAGGATGAGGTACCGTGGACGATGAGGATTGTTCGAAATGACCTTGAGGGAAGTAGTAAACCCTTGAATTAACGGCGGGAACTTGAACTGATGATCCTGCACAGGCTCGCCAGATCCGCGGGTCCACACGGCTGAGCTCTGTCAGTTGCGGCGGCGGAGGCATTTGTTAGTTCAATAGGGTTCCGAAACCAGAGAGAGAGGTAAGAGTGAAATGCAAACGGTTTACAAACACATGATCTCTGCGTGTGTCGAAAGAGAAAGAGATGAAAAGAGAGAGTGGTCTGAGATGAGAGGGGGGGGGGGGGGGGGGGGGATGCCGTCTCGGGGTCGGAAAACGGGCAAAAAAGGATGGAGAGAAGTTGAGGGACATTTTAAGTGGCTACACTATATTTTACGGTTTTAGCCCCGAAACTGTTGCTAACTAACTTCAGGATTTTTAACCCACTTTACTTCGCCACGCTATCTCGATGCACGTGCACCACACTCACTCAATCACTTATTCATTTACCTTAAGCAAATAAAAGTGTTTTATTTTGGTGTAAATAAAATTCAATTCACGGGTGTGTGTGTGTGTTGGTGTTTACATCTCCACGTAATTCAGTGATATTATCAAAAGCATTTCTAAATATAATAATTAAAAATATATTCTGTGAAGTATTTTAACAATAGTTATCTAAGAAAATATCTATATAATGATCTTGCCAAAGCTGTTCTATGTTCAGATTTATACATTGATTTAAGTAGATCATTTTTAAAATATATAGTTTTGATGGTTTTTCAAATATAAATCAACTTAACTTCTCACATATCGTGATTAATCTATGTGATATTAATGAGAAATGAGACTGAAAAAAAACTTTATGAGAGTACATTAACGAAGCAATGTAAACAAAAATTTTGTTTTTGCTTCTGAAAAGTGTTTTTAAAAATATTAAATTTATTTTTTAAAATTTTATGTTTAGAATTGAAATTTATTTTGATGTATTAATATCAAAAAATAATTTTAATATATTTTTAAATAATTATTATTATAATATCAATCGAGTATATAATATATCTATATATATATTAATTCAATTTGGAGGGATGGTACTTCGAATTTGTTACCCCAAGCAGTTACTAAAGTGGGATATTAAAAAGGAATGAATATAAATCTCGTACATGGACATAACTGCATTTGGAGTGACAGGTAATAATTACGGGAAAAAAAAGATCTGACAGCGCGTGAAAGGTTAGTGAATGAATTGGTGGGGCTTACACGTTTACAGTGTGGGACGTCGAAAGAACCTAGAAAAAAAAGGAGGAAATTACGTCGTGTACGGAGAGCTTCTAATTTTGCTTGCTTGGATGGTTTTTTAAAAGTATTTCTACTTTAAATTAATTTTTCCATATGTATTTTAATAATTTTCAAGTATTTATATAAAAATCTCAAATGCTATCCAGTCACTTTCACACACACACACACACACGACATCTATCGTTTTGCCTTTTCATGTTGTAAGAGGATCTTTTAGTTACATTTCGTATTGTTTCATCCTTTTTCTCGGATATTAACAGTTGGTTTGCAATTTTGTGCGGTTGTTTTTAAAATATTTTTTTATATTTCAAATAAATAATTTATATGGAAGGTTATGATTTAAATTATTTTAAAAGTATACATATGTTATTAGATGAATTGTTCTTTTTTATTCATGTATTTTTATTGCTAAAACAATTTTTTTATTAGTAGCATTTTTTTGAATTAAAAGTAAACACAAGTAAAATATATTTTTTTATAAAAAAAATAGAAAATATACACATATATATCTTCAATCTAATATTTATCAAGAAAATCTTGATGTTGGTTTTTTTTTAAAATCTTATTATTTATTTAAAACAAATTGAAGCCGAGAAATAGAAATTTTACCCAGTTTGATTTGTGTTTTAGACTTTTTTTTTTATCTTGATAAGTTAGTATTTTTTAATGTTATAAGGGTATTATTTAGATGTTTTTAGATAAAAATGAGTGTTTGCCCCCAAAAAATCACCTTGTCGCTGAAATCTAAGTAAAAACAAATAAAATAAAGCGCATGTTTTATTTCCTTTACAAAAATCATCCGCCCCTTACAATATAAAACAATAAAAAAAAATCTCAAACACATGGGCATGGGCCAGAGGCCCACGCGTCTAGTTTTTTTTAATGCTCAAGCACGACGAGTCACCCGGGCCAAGCATGCACGACCAACCTATTATTATTATTATTATTCCTCCATTGTTTCCCTTCCAATTATATTCTTTGCATTTTTTTCTCTTTAAAACAATTCTTCATTTATTTATTTTTATCGTGTATTTAGTTATTTTTTTCTAATTGTTTTTACTAAACTCGATAAAATTCATAACAAGGTAAAATGTTACATAAATTAAGCTATAAAATCAGGATCCATTCAATATATTATCATTTTATTATCTCAGTTTTTTTTTTTAGTCTCATATTTTATTTTAAACAAAATCTCTATTGTTGTTATCATATATCTAGATTAAAAAATCATTTAAATTAGTGGAGCTCATATAGTTCATGAGTTTTGTGGGTTAAGATAAGAAATAAAATTTGTTCAGATATAATGTAATCTCAATATGTTTTCTAATTATTCATTACTATATGTTTTGTTCTGGTTTTCATATGATAAAATGATTGTAATATGTTTTTTTAAAGAGTTATCACACTCTCATGATCTAGACTATTCATATAGTAAGTTAATTATAATAGACCAAAATCATTCAATTTAAAAAAAAAAAAATTAATTCCATGTTTTTGGATTATTTTTTTTGTGACCTACAACATAACAAAGATACTAACCTAGTCTAACACTATGATATATACTATTCATCTCCAATTCATTCGGTCGAGCATGCCTTGTCATTATCCAACACCATCAAAATGAAAAAGTTTGTTTGAGGGTAGGATAGTTCGTTCATCTCCTTTCTCCAATTCTCCTGCATATCCTTCTCTTATTTATGGCAAAAATTGAAATTCAAATGTCAATCAAAATTACTGGATTTGATTTGAATCGTAAGCTCAAAATAGATAGATAAACGTATTCCTTGAACCTCTATCGAGCTTCCATAACCTTACTGGTTTTATTGATGGCAGCATTCCACCTCCCCCGCCAGAAACTCCGAATCATTCTACATCCACCAAATCCTTCGTATGCAACTTGGTGTTTCTGAATCATGTCAGGAGCAGATCTCCTACAGCCAATGTGGCATATAAACCATCTAATGCATGCCACTTCAGCAGACTGGTGGTGATTTTTCTTCAACCTTATCATCTCAGATGTTGACAATGGTGATGGATTACATATTGCACTTGCTGGTCAGTAGTCTACTCTTTCTTCCCAAAATAAATTATTTAAACTCGCTCAAATATTGCACGTTCTCTGTCACAAAACAAATGATTTCAGCACAACAATATGCTAAAAGTAGCTTTATATACTATTCTCTTGGAGTTTATTTATTCCATGTGAGATTGGTGGTTCTAACAAAATGGAATGTTGCAGCTGTTGTTCTTGGTCTGCCATTAATTTGCCGAGTTTGACAATCTTTGCTTGTTCAATTATAGAATACTGTTCTTATGTTTTTCAATCACCAGAACCACCCAAACTCATCTTGTTGCTATCAGTATCTCCTCTGATTGAAAGCACCACTTTAATGCCTCTGGATTGTCATGATTCTATGTTAGAAGAGCTTAAGGGCTCGCACCGTTTACTAATGGATTGCATTTTCGTGACCATGCTGCTGCAATTTTATATTCAGTGGTTATTAGTTGTTTGATCAAGTTCCCATCTTAGATCTTAAATCCGGGTGTCGATTTTTATCAATAACCTCGTGCCTGTGAAGTTCTGGGAAAACAGAACTTCTCAGATCTTCTTAAATTCAAATGATGTAAACAATCTGAGTGCAGGGATTGAAAAACAAGCTTACCGTGCTTGAATGATTCAGGGCCTGTTTGGGAGAGCAGTTGCGATAGCTTTTCAAAGTGCTTTTCGTGCCGAAATACATTAAAATAATGTTTTTTTTAAAAAAAATCATTTTTAACATCAGTCCATCAAAATGATCTAAAAACACCAAAACATAATCATTTAAAAAGAAAAGAAAAAATTAATTTCAACAAAATAACGGTTTGAACACAATGCCAAAAGAGCTCTCAGATTTCCCCTTGAAAGTCCAAGCGACCTTTAGAAAACCAGTCATTTCTCTTCAAGCACTTGTTGCTGTGATGGGTGTAGAATTAAAAGCAAGGTGTATAGCCTCTGTGCCCTAAGCCCGACTCCAGTATACTGGGAAGCCTGCAATTTTGACCATCGAGTCACAAATTCAATGATGTTTTATTGAAACAGCCGCAAATTTATTCACTTGAAAACTCTGCAAATGTGGAAGAAACAAAAATCACGTGTGAAATTGACTACCTCTTCTCTTCTAGAATATCTTACCTGTTTTGTAGAGTTTCACTCTCGCTTTTTATCGATTTAAACTTTATTTTTTAAGGTATTTAGTTTTTTAATTCTTTTCAATTGAATTCTTTCATAGTTCAATTAGATTCGACGATGAGGTTTAAAAATACAATAAAAAAAGTAAAATAAAGTACGAATAATGATGATTTATATTAGAGATTTATATACTTGTTAATCTTAAAATTTATAGATTAGTTGAATTGTATATAAGCTGTTTCAGACATCCGTATTAATAAAAACACATGAATTATGCATCGAGTGGCTTTGAATTAATCATGATATCAAATATTAACGTTATGAAATCAAACACATTTACGCAATGAAAAACACAAAATTCAGAGTTAAAAAAGGAAATCTGGGAAATGAAAAGCAAATGCTTCACTTCCATACGGGGACCAGACAGAATTTTCTTAGCGTAAGACAATTTTTATGTAAAGTTTATAGGTTTGTTTTTATTTAATTATATATATAAAAAACAACAATAAAAAAACATAGAATTAACATATCAACCTTATAATTCAAGTTATTTAACATGAATTTTATATTTAATATATGAAAATAAATAAAGTATATGATTAAAATATAGACGCATGAGAACTTTGATGAAAAGTAGTTTTAAAATAAAAAACGCATAAAATAAAATTTAGACTGAAAATTTAGTTTCAATCAAACTTTTTGGCTATATGAACAAAAATGTTAAATTTTGCCACTCCATGTCAAAATGGGCACCGGGGTTGGTGCATGCATATACAGCAATCATCATGAATCGTGGCGTGATTGACTGGGCGAGGAAGAGGCGTCGTCGACGTGAGATCCACGCCCTGACGAGCACGACAGAAAGTCGCATATTTAATGCCTAACGTTTGACAGTCGATGCGAGCAATTTCATCGAACCTTGTAATAAGAAAAGGAAAAAGAAAAATCAAACATGCTCCTAATTCTCCGCGTCCTTCTTTATATACGATGATGCACAATAGAATAGCAAAAAAAAACGGGAAGACATTAGAAATTGATCTTCTCTTCTGCGAATTAAACAATTATCTCACAGCAATGAAGGGCCGAGTCACTACCAAAGCCTCTGTGAAATGGATTCCATTTCTCTGTGTATTTTGCTTCGCTCTTGGAATTCTCTTCTCTAACAGGTCCACCCCTCTCTTCACGCACCTTTTTTCTTCCCTTCCATTTCCGACTTTTTATTTTTGTTTTAGTTTTTACTTACCGTTAAATCTTGTTCACGAATTGCATCGTGCGTGCAGATTATGGGATTCCTCAGCTGAACCCAACGGTCAGCAGTTCCTATCCCTGCGTCGAAATGAACAAGAATTGCAAGTCATCAATGACGGTTCCGGAACTAACAAGGTTTTATTTTATTTCTCTCTTTGATCAAAACCCATCAAAATCCCATCTTTTTTTATTGACTTTTGCCTTTCTTTTTGGTTCTGAAGTCATCGTTTTTCTTTTCTTATTTTTAGAATCTTCCACAGAATAAAGATGTAATGAACGAAGTTTTGAAAACTCATGAAGCAATTCAGTGAGTGTTTCTTGCACTGACCCTAATTTAGCTTTTCTATTTTCATTCTCCCATCCTTGTTAACATTGGTTTCACTTTTGTGGACTTTTTGGAGGTCTTCCAGATCATTAGATAAGTCAATTGCAGTGCTTCAAACACAATTAGCAGAATCTAAGAGTTCTCAGGAGATGAGTTTGAAAAGCTCTGCTGCCGTGTCAACCTTGTCTCGTGACGGATCACCAAAGCAGAAAGTGTTTATGGTTATTGGGATTAACACTGCTTTTAGTAGTAGAAAGAGGCGTGATTCTGTCAGAGAGACTTGGATGCCTCAAGGTTTTAGTTGTCTTCAGTGCATTTCTTGTTTGTTTCTGAAAAACCGGGGTGTTTTAGATTGATGGTTTTATTTATTTTTCAAATTGTTATGTTTATTGATCAGGGGAGAAGCTTGTCCAATTGGAGCGCGAGAAGGGTATTGTTGTCCGGTTTATGATCGGTCATAGGTGAATTTATTTGTCTTTGCCCCTTTTAATCATTTATTGTGCAAGTTTGAGAGGTTTCCTTATTAGGTTTGTTTATTACCTTGACACCACCTGTAGGAAACATTTTTATTTGCACTGGTTTAGAAGACTTGATCTTGTAAGAATGTGAAACTCATTGGATTAAGATGATTCTTGTCGAATAGTCTAATTGCTTGCTAGATATATTTAATGAATGTATCAGTGTCTATTCCAAGAGACAATTGTGAATGTATCATCACTTTTTTGCTGAATCTTTATATAGCATGTATGGTGGCTATATGCTGCGCCATTACTCTTTTAACTGCATAATTTCTCTGAAATCAAGGCTTCATGTGGTCCATGCAAGTAATTAATCAGTCTTTGAGATGGTTGTTCTTACATGTATGCTGTCGGGTGTTTTTTTTCTTCATAAGAGACCTGTCCTTGTGGAATGTTAGCTATTTACCAATACACACTTCCCTAGATGTAATTCCTCTTTTGGAACAGATGAATAATCAAGAAAATTGGTCAGTGTTTGAGAGCTTGGTTTGAGCTAAAGGTTAGACTCTGAAGATGAGGGAAGTGGGGATTGTCCTTTGCCACTTTCCTCTCTTCCTCCGCATTGCTTTCTGTTCCTGTCTCTGAGGTTTCTGTAGTGTTGTTGAATGGCAGTATCCAGTGATATAACTCACAAATTTCAAGTGGTTGATCTGACAGATCATCTTTAGAATACCCTAACACAAACATGATAAGTTGACTTGACATGAGGCTGTATCTTACTCTAGATATCTGCACAAAATTCTCCATTGAATTGCATTTGACCTTAATGGTATCTGCATTTATTGTTTCAGTGCAACATCCAACAGCATTTTAGACAGAGCCATTGATTCAGAAGATTCCCAGCATAAGGATTTCCTCAGGCTGGTAAGAAAACCATGATGCTTTTTCTATATCTTGAAAGACACGATATACTATGCCAGGAGTCGGATCTCATTATATTAAATTTTGCAGGAGCATGTTGAAGGATACCATGAATTGTCTGCAAAAACAAAAACTTTCTTTTCCACAGCAGTTGCAAAGTGGGATGCAGAATTTTATGTCAAGGTGGATGATGATGTTCATGTTAATCTGGGTATGCACCGGCTCTTAGCATCTTTGAAACATATGTTCCTTCAAATATTTCCTGTGACCAAAGTTGATCTCATGAACTTCTTTCTTCTGTAGGTACGCTAGCTTCTACACTTGCTCGCCATCGATCAAAGCCTAGGGTGTACATCGGATGTATGAAATCTGGACCTGTTCTTGCCCAAAAGTAATTCTTCTAGACCCTTAGTTCTATATCGATGAAAATATTAATGTTCATTATCTTTATGCCTCTTATGAATTGGTGTTAAATATACCTTAAATTTCATTCCTATTCTTTAGGAATGTCAAGTATCACGAACCAGAGTATTGGAAATTCGGAGAGGAAGGGAACAAATACTTCCGTCATGCAACTGGGCAGATATATGCTATCTCAAAAGAACTGGCCACTTATATCTCCCTTAACCAGTAAGGATAGCGATTTTCAATAGGAATTTGGATTGCGTGATTTGCCTTATGGGCTGCCATGTATACATTGTTGAGCTCCATTTTTGTTAATAATTGATCTGCATCAAATTGTTTGAAAATCAATTTCAGGTTCTGATAAAAAAATTATGTTCAATTCCACGTGGTAGTTACAAAATCTAATCTCGTGTAATTGTGGAACATATTTATTAATAGGTCTATACAGTACAGAAGTGTGAAAGATCATTGGATCAAGTAGCATCACGATTTTGATGTTTTGCATGTTGTTCTTTTTTGTTGAGCTCCATTTTTGTTAATAATTGATCTGCATCAAATTGTTTGGAAATCAATTTCAGGTTCTGATAAAAAAATTATGTTCAATTCCAAGTGGTAGTTACAAAATCTAATCTGTTGTGTAATTGTGGAACATATTTATTAATAGGTCTATACAGTACAGAAGTGTGAAAAATCATTGGATCAAGTAGCATCACGATTTTGATGTTTTGCATGTTGTTCTTTTTTATTGAGTTTTTCAAGAGTTTATGTTCTGGTTCTCGCTGTTACTGCAGGCCTATATTGCACAAGTATGCCAATGAAGATGTGTCTCTTGGTGCATGGTTTATCGGTCTTGAGGTTGAGCACATTGATGACCACAGCATGTGCTGTGGAACACCACCAGGTATAGCTCTCAGAGTATCTGTGCGAACAGCTTTTTTAGCCTTAAATTGAATTGTTGCTAGGAATTAAAAAAAAATGTTAAAAGGATAATGGACTTTGGTTCATGCTTAAGATTTTACAAGCTGAATATTGGGTTTTAATCTAATCTTGCAAATGACATGTCTGGAACAACCATGCATTATATGGTTATACCCTTCTCCTTCACTTTGCCCACAATACCTTTTATCTTAACTTGTGTTTGTACTCTGCCATTTCAGACTGTGCGTGGAAGGCACAGGCAGGTGAGGTGTGCGTTGCATCATTTGACTGGAGCTGCAGTGGAATCTGCAAATCAGTGGAGAGGATCAAGTTTGTTCATGAAAAATGTGGTGAAGGAGACGGATCTGTATGGAGTGCTGTCTTTTAAATTAGGCGGGATTGTATTTGGTGGCAATCAGATCATGAAGTTATTCAATTGTGATTAGTAGGTAGGCGGGGCGCAGAGCTGAGATTACGCAGTCCACATAGACATGGTAAATGTCTCCAAATTTTGAACATATTGCTTCTTCAACTTCTGAATGATGCTTGTTTGAAGAATGCTGGAGCAAGACCTTCGAATGGCTATTTATGTGGAAATTTCTGATCGAAACCTGCATTGAAATATGGTTTTTAGAAGATAGTGCTCTACGGATCTTCAAGCTTTTTTCTTAGTGTGCCCATCAGTATACTTTCAGATAGGGACTTGGGAGTGGAGTCACTTCGTTGGGGAAAACAGGAAAACATATAGTTGAATGTAATTTTTTGAGATAGATACACACTAGCTGGCGTGCTGCATTCCAACGATGGGGGGAGTAAATACAAAGTTGGCATTGCTTGTGCTTTTGCTTCTGAATTCTGATGCAACTCTTATCATCATCATCAATGGAAATTTTAACATTCAAGTTTTTAATGATTGAGTTCGATTCTCCGGTTTTTATGGGCTTGTCTTTCCAGGTTTTTTTGCAAATTCCGAGCATGGCTTTGACCAGCATGGCAAGCCAGCTACATTCTGCTTGCATTTTGAATCTTGTGGTCAGGGTCTGGTGACTGATTGCACCATAGCCATAATCAGTATCAGTTTTCGATTTCAATTCTTGATGCTGAAAACCTATTTACTGATCAATTATAAACAGAGATTTCAGTTGATCAACACCGTCTAGAACTTAGATTAGAAGATTATTTGTTTTTGTGTTTTAAAATCATTTTTTAAAATAAATAATTTTTTTCTTCAATTTTGTTTTGTTTTCAAATCGTTTGATGTGGAAACAATATAAATAAATTTTAAAAAATAAAAAATATTACTTTGAAGTATTAACTATCAGCAAAGAAGTGGAATCGATCATTCTTTTTCTCCTATTTACTTTCATCAAATAGCATTTCCCAGGAGATATGGAGTTCGATTTGTCAGAGCCGGTGATCTCAACCTGCTATCCTCATCCTGAAAGTACGTGGTTTCATTTCAAAAGATGGCAAAGGCATGTGCGTGACCATTTCAGAGGAGATTGGCTCGTCTTCTTCCTCCTCTCATTACTTTTCGACAATGTTAAAAGGCAGTAGCCTCCATTTGTGGAGATAACATAAGAGGTAGTATTGCAGTGGGACAAGCTGCAGAAACCACAGAACCAATTGTATTCAATCTGACGGTGTCTTGGATATAATCTTCTCTGGATCTGGCCAACTGGGTCTGCTCATGTCAGGCTTCTTCGCAGCAAGGCAGGTTAATCAGCTGATTCTTTCTCGTGCTCTGCACCTACCCTATATTTTTATAGGAGGCAGGGAGGGATGGAGGGGACAGTCCTTCGATTCATTTCAATAATTTAGATCATCAGGACATGGAGGGTCAAAAAAGGCACGTGCTTGCTGTCTTCTGGGACAATCTCTGTCAATCACAGACAGCTTCTAAGCACTTCTCCAGTTCGGCCCGCAAATCCTGCTGTGCACTGAAATCAAGTAAATCCATCGAATGCCAAGCTTAGACTGGGTTTTCAGGGCTATCAGATTTGGTGTCTCTCTCCCTGTCTCTTAACATGGCAGAATGCAATGCAATAATGGAAACACAGTTTGAATGGAACAGCAGGTTAGGGCTCACAAGACACGTGGAAATTCAGGGTGATGGAAATGGAACAAATATTCGGTTGCAATCAGGGTTGATTCTGCTGGTGGAAAACATATAAAATGATGGGATACAACTTCCTCCTTCAGATTATAAACCATTTTAATTAAATTATAATAATAGTAATAATAATAATCTCACAGCGCCAGCTAACCACCATGTCACTTGCGAGGAGGATAAAAACTAAAAAGTAGAGTAACGAATGCACCCTTCACGTGCCTCGCACGTGCTTATATATATGACATGTCGGCTGAGCTGTGCACATCTACCCTCATGGACGGTTTATGTACACGTGATCTGCATATGATCGGTTCCCTCGTTTAGTCACCGAAGTAGAATATCCGTACGGACTCTACCGCAGGCCGAACAGAAAAATATTTACAAGTAAAACAAATCCAGATAAAAAATAATATTTAATAATGTTATTGAATACACCCCCGTTAACATGATCTTCAAACCTCTCGATCTCATCTGACTCCTCCTTCAATTATGATGACGTCACTGATGAGTTAAAAAAATATTAAATTAACACGTAATAATATAGTTTGATTTAAAAAAAACTAAAAATAATATTTTTAAATATATAATAATAAAATAATAATATATTGAATCAACTCATATCATGAAATCTAATGAGTTAAATAATTTTTTTATACTTTTCATCAGATGCTGACAAAAATAAATATGGTAAAAATGGCACAAATAAAATACTATAATATTAATACGAGCGCATGATAAATTTATATAAAACAATTAAAAATAAATTAGGATGCTTTATCAACAAATAAAATCAACAAAATCCATAAAGAAATGAGTAAAAAAGAAAAAAAGAAAATCGTAAAATGAAGAACATCCTTGAACGGGAACTTGAACCACAGTGTATATTTTACTGTTATTGACCTGGTAAGAATTAATTATATTAGGAATATGATGAGAACAGCAAGTCCTTAGTTGCACCGAATTTCTATGCTTAATTTTAATTTAATAAGGACACGAAAATCTTAATAATAATAATAATAATAATAATAATAATAATAATAATAATAATAATAATAATCATGATAGACCCATATATCCTTTTGACTAATAAAAACAATTATCTCAGTCTACACGAAGATCTCAAGGAGTCGGCAACATCTCTAGGGAGGGAGGGACCAGCTATTTTATCCCTGATTACTACACGGCACATTGACTAAGGTTTTTTAAAATGTTTTTTGAAAAAAAAAATTTAATTTTTTATTTTAAATTATTTTCATGTATTAATATCAAAAATATTTTTTTAAAAATAATAATAATAAATTAATATATTTTTAAATAAAATATATTTTTAAAAACAATTACAACCGTTTTCATGCGTCAATAATCGAGAAGGAAAGAGAGGTTAAAATTCTGTTTAAATATATTCCAGGCGTGAGGTATCTGGGAAGGACGAGCATTGCTCTCTGTGTGAAGACAAAACAGGCCATCTAATTTCTTCCTGGAAACAAAATAACACTTCTGGTCTATCGAGGTTGTTGCCTTAAACTACATGCTAATCTGGGCCAGGAGGGGGACAGAGAGGGGTGGAGGGGGATATGATTTTACCAGCAGCAGCAGCAGCAGTTGAACTTGGCATAATTTGGCTGGACGTGGTATTGTACGAGGGACCATTGAATAATTATGAACCTTATTCTAGCTTTCTTTGAAGTTTGAATTACGCATACTATAATGTTCCAAAATAATGGCCCCTGTCTTTTCTTTTCTTGGTTTTTTTTTGGGTGTGTGAGGGTGTAATTTTGAATAATGGTCAAGAGATTTGAGTTCGGACATCTGTCCATATCTATATCCAAATTCGTAAATTTGGAAATGAAAAGACTTCGTAAAACAGAAGAAACAAGGCAAAGTACAGTCCACTTTATTCAAATTGGACTGTGTTGACCAGATCAAGACAAGTAGCCACTCATTGCCACTATACATGAGCCTCTTAACTTTGAAAAACTCGACTCTCTCTCACCCCCTCCCTCTCTCCACGCTTGCGAAAAAAAGTAGAGACATGAGGAGCTCAATGCGCTCTTTTTAACGACTCAGCCCTTTTCGCAGTCTCCAAATCTTTCTAGTTTAGTGGCCTCGTTTTGGTCTCTGTAAGGGCTTGAAAGAAAGATCATGGGTAATGGATACAACCACCATCTCCGCCACCAAAACAATCACCTCCACCAGAAGAGCACGTTCTTGCCGATGCTATGCTCAAGACCAGCCATCAAAGATGTGACTGTTCCAAAATGGGATGACCGGCCCGTGTCCATCTCGAGTGCTGACCCTTTATCTCCAAAGATCGGTTGCATGGGGCAGGTCAAGAGAAACAACAAGATAGTTGGCTTCCCCACTCCTAACAAGCTCACAATCGCCACCACGAAAACAAGTACTGCTAATGTCAGGTACTCCAAGCTCAAGAGGATCTTCTCTGGCAAGAATCTTACCAGCGCCGCCGCCTCGATAGCAACCAGCACTGCTCACAGAAGAAGAAAAGTGGTGGTGAATGGTGCTAGCGGGGCCAAGATTGATGACAGTAAAGAGAGTTCTGTTTCAGTTAGCATAGAGAATATGGATCCTCCTTTGCCTGTAGTTAAGAGACCAACAAAAGATGTGGAAGCGAACAGTCTTTGGAAGAGGAGATCTGGTGGGCTAGGATTGAAAAATTTGCAGCTTCAAGAGATTCAACTTAATAGAAGTTGTCTTGCACCAACCACTGTTTGATGAGCAACTCCAAGCAGCAGGGGGGTAACACAAAGCAAACGTAGAAAATGTATATGGTTACTGTATCCTAATTAATTAAGTCCAATTTTGGTGTTATTGTTTTCTTTATTGATCTGAGCTGTAAAAGCAAACACAGTAAGGTGGTTCTGTTAAGGACGCATGTGGATTTCCCATCTATCAATGGTTAGATCTATAGACTTACTACCGCATTCCTTTTTTTAAGAAAAAAATATTGTGGTTCAGATCATGTCATTTCATTTCCATGCCGGTAGTTAGCGCAACTGGGTGTGAATTGTGGGTCGTCGACAGACACGAGAATCTGTCATAGCTTAGGTTCATCGAATCATCTCAACCGTAAGAAAATCACGTAAAAGTCTTTGAAACATCGGTGATTGGTAGACGACGATGGTGGGTAGAGGAAAAGGAAACGTATATCAGGGTGGACGGAGGAAGCACGGAGCACACGTAGCTTTTGGGTAAGTCAACATTCAAGCAGGAGGGAGCAAATAGGAAAAGACGCGGCAATATATTTGAGCAACGTAGAAGAAAAGTAGAAAGCAAGAATAATGGGAAATCAGGCGTGGACAGCCATCATCGACCAATCTGTTACAAGTACATGTTAATATCAGTTCCAGCGTAGACAGGTCTGGAGTCCAGACGGCATATCTTGATTGCTCATCAGCCGTGTCCAAGGGAATGGAGGAATTATTTCTCGCTACGTGTTCGAGTTCCTCGGAAAACAACTGACATCTCCTCCCATCTTGAAAGTGATAAGTTCTGGCTTTGCTGTTGTCTTGTTCTCTCTCGCTGTTATTCTCCAGATAGATTAAAACAAATTACTACTTCTTGCACCAAATTTGGCGCGACCCTTTTGGGGTATTATGATTTCCAATCGCATTTGCTTCTTTCTTCCTGTTTTTTTTATAACACAAGTTTCATCTAGCAGAACCAGAACCAGAACCGAATCTACTTTTTTTCAACAAAATCTTTTCCGTGTTCCTGATCAAACGAAACGACAGAGTTTAGCACTTGAAGAAAGGTGCAGGCTCCAGACCAATTTCTCTCTCACCAAGTGATTCTCAAAACAGAATTTGCCAGGATAAACGCTTCAGGATTTCTAAACCTGCCTTGAATTCGGGCAACTTCTTGGGTGACACAAAACTCGGAAGCTTAGACCATAGAACATCTATTTTAAAGCATAAAATCTAGAGATTATTTTCATGACAGCTCGTATAGCAGATACCTAACAGGGTGGTAGTGTAAGAGAAAAGGATTAGTCCACTAGAAAGCTAATGGCTCAGTGATCATCACATTGTCCTAAATTAATTTCCTAACATCTACAATTATACAGCTAAAGGTATGCGTCAGAACACATAGCAATCAATTGATAAGTTTTCCCAACATCAACCTTGTTCTTTGTATGGAGTCCAGATCAATTTGCTGACATCAACCTCAAGACCACCCCTTCCAGCAGCTTTTAGATGGCGGTCCAGGACCTTCGGATCTGCACATATCACATGCTGCCCTTTCCTGTACTGAATTAATTCTAAGGTCTGAAGGGTAGTCAGAATATCCTCTGCCTTTATTGCTGTCATGTCACTAAGCTCCTGTAGAGCAGAGAAATCAGTGATTATAGAATTGAAATGGTAGCAGCTACATGACCCAAATTGCTGGAAAACCATGTAGAACCAGGAAGAAACTATTGGGCAAAACACTCTATATACAATTAACATGGCAACAGCTACGTGGGACCCAAATTTCTGGGAAAATATGTAAAACAAAGAAACTATTGGAGATGATTTACCATGACTCAGCATCAAGATTACACTTGAGGAATATTTCCTTTCCCGTTCCAATAAAACTTGCAAGTCAAATCTATCAAGTAATTGCATTTTATGGTGCCTTTGCCAAAACACAAAGGCCTTGCCTCACATATAATCAAACTTAGTCAGATATAACTTAGTTGTCCGTGAACAAAATGTTTCACTTGAATTCAACCAAATTAGCAATAGCTGACATTTGGATGGCTGGCTAAAGGTTATCCAACATCCTGGCTGTGTGGTTGAATGTGGCCACTTTTGGCTGACATTTTGCCACACGGAAGACAACAGAAAATGCCCCGTGGAAGCAACCAACTGCTGAAATTCTAATTTTTCTTTTTCTTCTGTTCAAGGTGTGATACTAGCAACCAATCCTTACAACGCACCTTCTTTTTTCACCATCCTAGAGCCTCGAACCTGTGCACGCACGCACATATACTGTCTGATAACTAAGAAAGACCAGGTCTATATTACTATTGTTGAATATTGAACTAAACTATGAAAGGTAAGAAGTGCCCCACAGCTATGGAAAAATTCATTGATAGAGATTTCTCGACACATCTCAAATTCATAGATGATGGGAGTGGTTGGACTACATAAAGAAAATTGTGTCGATCTCTCAAGAAATTGCTTGCTTACTTTGATAGAAATATTGCCCTTGTGCCTTTTCAAGATATCTAAAAGAACTCGGGTCCAATATCCTCTGTAGCTCAGTAATCCCAGGTCTGAAAGGGGTCTTTCAGGTGTGCCAACTTTACTTTCTTTCTTGGAAAGTTCATATGCTGTACCAATAAAGACACATCAATTAACTAATAAACTAAAAACATTTAAAATAACAAGAACTGGTGTCTCCGTGCATGATAAAATGCAAATAAGGATCTTAAGAGTTTGGAGTAAGCAACCGAGGTGGATGTTACGGTGCCTTATCACAATACAGACATTCAGTGGTATAGGTAATAGCTACTCTACTAAGAAAGCTGTTTTTCATATTACTTCCAAAGCAATTGTCCTACATCAATGATTCTTGATAAAAAAAAAAAAAAAAAAAAAAAACTAACTTAAGTTGGTTTACAGGATTTAAGTAATCTATATTGATTTCTTTACGCAATGCTAATTTCTGCCTCTTCCAATTTACAATTCTCTTGTCTCCAACAATTTAGATAACAATTTCTAACAGCATGCCACATCGTATCTTCCAAGAATAACAACCCCTGCGCTCCACTCCAAACCCAACACAAAAGGACAGAGAATGAAAATGGACACACAGTCACAGTTCTATTTTTATGGTAACACGAGATATTGGAAGGCAGAGAGCTTACAGAAGGCAATTAAAAACTTCCCATAGCCTTTCCTTTGATAAGGAGGAAGAGTGAGGATGCATGCCAAATTATAGGATTCCTCAGAATGCTTTTCCTGCATTGTCATAAGATACAGTAAGCTACCTTACTATTTAAATTTCAGAAAATATCCAAGATTTCCAGGAATTCTATCTTTAAAAAATTACTTCACTGAATGATCAAATGTGATAAATAACAAGTGGATTTGTGAAAATGAATAATCATATGAATATCTTGTCCTTAAAGCAAAAGAAGCCAACACAGAAAACAAAACAGATGGTCCACCAAGATATATATTACTGATTTGCTCTCACTTTTGGTGTGCCTTAAAAGTTTTTGCAAAAACATTTAGATGTAAATTTTGGTGCCACATGCATTATAGCATAAACAATTGAAGGCATCAGCATTACCTTGGAAAAATATCCAACCATATGGCATCCTCGATCGTCACATTCACACAAAATGTAAAATAGAAACAGGTCAACATCATAATAAAGGGTCTTGTGATCAAGAAACAACTTCGCCAAATAACAAAGATTCTGCCCATAAACCTTGTTCTTTTTGCCATCTACCTGAATAAAAAGCAGTAAGAGAAAAGCCAAATCAACTACAGACTTAGATCTGCAAAACTACAAAACATTAAATGTGTGATAGCAAAGATTGTGCAAAAAACAGGGGTGGGGGGGTAAACTAGAATAAAAAACTGGTTGCTACATTTTCATAACCAAAGTCATTAACAGAATACTTCAAGGTCAATTGGCCCTTTCTTTAACTTGCAAAAATTAAGATCAACTGGTTGCAAAGAGCATCATTACTGTCTAGTGACCAGTGTAGGTTATCAAAAAGTAATTGAAAAACACCTAACCAGGAAAATATAGAAGAAAGAAACCGATTAAGAAAGATTAAGAAAAATATTAGCAGACCAGTCATGTGCTATTACATTTGAGCAGGTACCAGCAACTCAGAACAAATATTTTAAAATCAGATGAGAGAATCACTCAGTCAACCTACAATAAGCAACATTATGACATACCTCAAACATTGATAATGTGCCACTTCGATAAATTTCATCACCAGGAGGGTGCTTGAGATCACACTTCTTCTACATAGACCAAATCAAAAAATTTAAAAAGATGAATGACAGTCTTGGAGCATCTTACAAAAGGATGCTGATTGGACAAAGAAAATGACCACCAGGTATTCAAAAAACCGTGTCAAACCATTTCAATAAAAATACTGTATTTCACATATTTATTCAAAATTTTGACATAGGCATAACTAGGTCATTCACGCGAGGAAGGCATTGTGAAGCCTTTTGTGAACTGATAGCTGGAGATGACATTGATTATAAAAAGCAACAGCTCAGAACCAATTTTGTTTGTCATCATGTCAAAGAGATCAGTTGCAATAGGTTGATTAAAAGAATAGCAGGGGAATATCAGGAAAATGACATCTACTAGCACACATATCAAAGAAAGCTCAGTGCTAGCAATATGAAACTATATTTGCAGCAGATAGAGCAAATTTCAGTACAATAAATCACGCAGGTAGATGAATTTGAGGCACAGCTCACCATATGCCTTTGAAGCTGTTCTTTACGCTTCATGAAGTTGAGGCAAAATTCACAAAAGTATAGCCTCAGACAATCATTGTATTCCGGTGGGAAAGGTGAGAAGTACCATGTCTCAATCTCATATCTTCCAAGCTCAATGGTGGCTATATTTTTTACTTTCGTGAATTCCTCATGTTCACGTAAGCTGGCAGCATCAAGCTCCTCGTGGCCCTATCAATTTGAGAATGATATCTTCAGATTATAAAATGCAAAGTTTCAATGTTGTGTGATGGACCTATATACTACAGAAGTTAATAAGAACTATGATAACATTTAACAGCCAGCAGTTTGCTCTATGGCTTACTCCAATTAAATCATGACATTTCACACAGAAAAAGTTACTGTGGGCACCAGTTGAAGGGTATGACACTCATACAGGTATTTATGTTAGAAATCATAAAATATATACAAGAGGCCATATTTTAAAAATGCT
Organism: Salix purpurea; assembly: GCA_027405865.1. NCBI lineage: Eukaryota > Viridiplantae > Streptophyta > Magnoliopsida > Malpighiales > Salicaceae > Salix > Salix purpurea. The sequence continues at coordinate 5,347,299 of CM050329.1, read as the reverse complement.
AATTTAAGTAGTATCATATGTGCTTAAGCTTCTTTCAAGAGTGACACATCTCATTTTTTGTCTTGTAAATATATTGAAGACATGCTTCCATTGGGTGGTAACTATAAAAATAACACAAGCAACCACAAAACAAACAGTTCAGAAAGATTTAAACTCGTAAGATACCTCCACATGTGTCTCATCAATCTTCCGTTTCTGGTGGCGTGTCATTTTCAAGCTTGTTACCTGTAATCAATTGAAAAAAATTCTCTAGTCATTTCAACAGAAAAGGAAGAAAGAAAATACTGCAAGGAAGATTCTACAGCAAAAAGGTCCAAGAGATGGACAATTTTCAAAGTCAATGGAAAAGAAAACATCATTGACTAATAAAACTGTAAAACAACAAAACATTTACCTTGTCCTCCACTTTTTCATCGACAACCGTCTCTACTGAATCAAGATCTAGCTGTTCAAGCTTCACCCATTCATCGAGCCTCCTATTGACTGATAGTTTTTTTTTTAAAAAAAAAAAGAGACTAGAATAAATACAACTTCCAAATTCACTACAGTATCTGGTTAATAGTCATGTAGAAAATGATTAGGTAGGCCCTCCTAATAACTAATCTCCAAGACAATATTTGCAAAGTGGATGCTGATCACATCTATTTACTGGTTGAACAGAGAAGAAAATGAAAATATATCTTGCTACTACAGGAAATTGCATGCGAGCACACATGTCAGTCCCAGTGCTTAAGTTCATGTGTATACATACCCCCATCTGTCACGCATATTAATTTTTTCAGCATTGTTCTCTAATCATGATCATCAACGCTATATAGTTCCAGTTTTAGATGGAGTTGTGTGACACAATACTATCTTAGATGTGAGAGCAATGGGACCTTGAACATGCACCTTGAAGTACTCTAGGTGTTGAAGCTAGAATCTTCTGCCTTTTTACAAGCAAGATCACACAACTCAGATCTGAATAGCATGGCATTTTCCGTCCAATTGATGACAAAATAAGATGAATGATATCTATCTTCACACACACCCATTCTTAACAGAGGTAATTCAGAAGCAAACTCCAAAGAATCAGTTCCATCAAATGCTTGATCTAGCCACCAATAAAATGAATGGGTCCATGCAATCATATAGATTTACTAGTCATATCCCTCACCACCAAAACTGAGCTTCTTCAATGGTCTCTTTGAAAAATACCTAAATTCAGCAATCTGACCAGTTTCTTACCCAATTATTTTCTTTCATGCCAGGATTTGCTCAAAATCATATTCTTCGTAGCAGTATAATTAGACATCACAGGTTGATAAACCAAATAACTGGCATTCTAAATTTCATTTGCATAAATCACAAATCATTATTAGCAGGCAGGGTAAGCAATCAAAGGCCATACATAACTCCCACATCAATTAAACAAATACGAGCATGCCTAACTTCAAAACCCTAACCCTGACCACTGAAATCGGCGATTAAAACTGACACTCACACTCTGTATAATGCACGTAATACTCGTATTCATTGGATCCACCGAACTGCATCTTACGGCGCTCGATGACCTTAACCGGATGGTACTTGCAGTCTCTCCAACGGCACAATACGCGAGTACCTACCTCGAGCGGCAACATACTCGCTCTCCTCTTCTTAATCGCTTCGGATTCGACCGGAAGCGTCATTTCGGTGGCCCGTGCAGGCATTCCGTCGATTCCGTTTTTATCGCCGTCGTACGTGGCATAGGCGTCGGTTGCGGGAGGCAGCGTTCTGGAGCCGTTCTCTGGATTTTTTGGGGTGTCAATCGAACCCATTGACAGTTTGTGATGAGATTTTGAGTGGGCTCGTGAACACTTTTATGTTCGAGAAACCTAGTGTGGTCATCTGGGTCCATGGTTATCTCCCTCTCTGTTTTTTTTCAGATTACAGATATGCCCCGGGAACTTTTTTCTGTTTTACCTTTTTCACTAATTATTAGCAAAAAAATAATAATCAAGAGTCCTTACCTCGACATTATGGAGTATGGGCTGTATACAAGATATAGAATGTGAATGTTTAAGAATATATTAATGGTTATTTTTTAAAGTATTTTTTATTTATTAAAATTATCTTTAGTATTGACATATTAAAATGATTTGAAAAAAATATTTTTTAAATAAAAAATATTTTTTTAAAAAAAAGTCATTTCAATCACATTTTCAAATGGCTTCTTAGATAGCAACAATGATAAATATCATGTGAATCAAAAAGGGTTTATTTTTTATGTTTATTGTTGTTATGTTATCTACATGACTTACTAGTATGTTTTGGTCAGTTTAGTCTCGTGTATATTTAGGTTGAGGTGTTGAGGTGACTAATGACTAAACATCTATGTCGAGGGTTGATTGTCGGCTATTTATTCATTATTTTGTTTGATATTTTTTGTGGATCGGGATTGGGATGGGATGGCTTGGTTATTTTGGTCATTTACAAAGTTTCATCAATAAATGAATATGTTGTCATTATACCTACCATCAAATCTATAGAATAGCTTGTTCTTGCTAGCTTTGGTCTCTCAAATCCTAACTGTCTATTCCACACATTTCATGTATTTTCTACTCTTAAACTTCAATTCATCTCAACTATTGCAATTTTGTATGCTATTATAGTTTGATTTAGATGAATTCATGTTTTGAATTTGTGAATTTTTAGAGGTTTTTTTATGATGAGAATAAATGGTTGATGAGAAGAAGAGGTTGTTTTGATGAGAAGAAACGGAGTTTTTTATGAGAAGATTGGAGTTTTGATGAGAAAAAAAATGTTGATTTGATGAATATTTACATTTTTATGAGTTGAAATACGCGTTTTGATAAGAGATTTTTGCAGGTATTGGTGAAAAGACATGGTATGTTTAGATGAGGTCAAGATATGTACAAGGCTAGACATCAATGGTTTCTTTTAAAAAAAAAAAAATAAACGAAAACTAGTGGCTATCGAATCTATAAATAGTAAGTCTTTAAATAGAAAATAATAGTGAATTTTTTACATCATGTAAAATGGTATAAATTGTAACACTCAAAGTAATTTTTCCAAATAAAATTGATAGAATAGAAAATTAAACACATAATAACCCCTTAAACCTAATCTTACATGTGAAGTCTTAAAGCTAGGAGCCATACAGCCACTTGAACTTCAAATATTTTCTAGGGAAAACATCTTGCGCCAAAAAATAAATAATTAATCTGACGTAAGATGCTTTTCCTCTTGCGAAATGGCATCTCTTACATTTCTATGGTGAACTTAAATCTCACATCACAAGCATATCAGACAGTACAGCAAGAATTACCAGGGAAAAGAAGGGTGAAAAGGGCATTTCCTTAATTAAATAATACATGGATGGATTGACAATAAAACGCAACTTCCACCTAAAGAACCGAACTAAACCAGATTGAAACGGGCTAAAAATACAAAACAGATAGTGAGGTCATAATGGGAGGATAACTTGGACGCTCCATCAAACTACTAGAGCGAAATTTCTTTTGAGAAATGACGCTGCTGAGAATATTTACATTGACTTGACAGCTCAAACACGACAGGCAACTACTCATTCCTTGGACAAAGATACAAGAAGCGTTGTTTCCCAACCAAGAGGGACAAGCATCAACATAATGAAATCTGAGCCGCTTGGGATTACATCTAACGGAATACACCCTCCCTCACTGTACAGTTACTCTCATGATGAATATACATCGATGTTGCCACAACATCCCCCGACCCCCACTTGTCCAGAACATTACATCCAGACAAGCTGATACACAGTCTTGGCATCATTCTGCCACTCTCCCTTTCATAAATCAGGTAAATTTGGTTGCTCCAGGAAGAAAGCACTTGTCCGCAATACGCAGCTGTTGATTTCCAGTGGGCAAATCAGAAATCCAGAAATTGCTTTCATCTAACCATTATGTTCCGAGGGCTCACCAGAACATGCATTCTGATTGATCTGCTTCTCCTTTGGAAGGCAATCGACAGGAATATAAAAATATCCTTTAGGTAACTTCTGGTTCTTCATCGATGCTTCATCTGAAGTCATTACCAGCTCTTTCTCAAAAGTCTCATAATGCTGTTAGTTGATATGGCAGAGAAAATTCATCAGAATTTTTATCCCTTCTAGCAAAACAAAAACAGTCAATGATGCAGAAGGATTACTTACCTTTGATTTTGAGCTCCATTCTCCGTCATCCAAAAGATTATGTGATGCAGAGGTGGAAGGTCTTTGAGGTATTTGCTTCCCAGCAAAAGGCATCCTCTCTGAAGGTTTTGGAGTAAAAAGGTTTTGGGATGTGGAGCTGTCATCGGTCTTTTGGTCAGTGTCCATGGTCAAAGGCACCTTAACTAGGTGCTTGACAGAAATGGTGCTGTCTACAGTAACATCATCTGATCTTTGGACAGCATCACTGCATGACTTGTACCCAGATGTATTCCCTATGAGGGATGTTGTAGCTGATTCTGAACTAACATCGGTAGGGAAAAAGGGACTCCGAACAAGTACCGGACGAGTAACTTGGTCTCGCTTGCAGGCAAGTATGCTGTGTGAGCATAAAACCAACTCTCGCTGCCAAAAAAAATGAAGTTACAAGTTCAAAAACAGAAACGAAATTATTAAAATAAATGAATGCATCAGGAAGTGCTGTTCCAAACAATAAAAACAATACAGTTCAGCATATTTTACTTGGTCCAACATGTACATATCAAGAATGGGGAAAAATCAACCTGAAGGAATAAATACTGCCTCAACCAGGATAAAGGAGAAAATTCAAGAGAAAAATTAGAAAATAAAAAGTAAAAGTAAACACAGAATTAAAATGAAACATTTTTCTTAGCTGACTTGGCTGCACAATACTGTGTAAAAGTTGAAAATCACTCCACTTTTCTGGTTCCGAGAAGGTTACCTTTATTTTTTCACGTCTAACAATTCTCTCACAAAGAAGACGTAATCTCTCCAATTGACCCTATACAAGAGAATTTAGAAAGTTAATTAGATCACAGTAATTCTCCTACCCCAAAAAAATATGATTTAATCTTGACCATCTTACAGTTGCAAACATAAGAAACAAAGAAGCATTAGCAATGAGCTTCCAGTAAACAAAAGATAATTCCATCAATGCACATGACATCATTGATAAATTGCTTAATGTTACATCAGATTGCAATGAAGAAAAGCCAGGCCAATATTTAAATCAACCTCATGAACCAGTTGCAACAGATTTATAATACCAAGAAAAATAATTATAAGACCTTGACCACAAAAAAATAATATATTATCGTAATAATGTCTGACCAGAGTAAAATGTTATAATAACACGTGAGACTTGTCATATGCCTTGGGATTACTTCAGAAGAAAAGTAATGATTTTAGCTTACATTAGGACACTTGTTCAGTATTAGCTGGAGGATAGACTTGTACACAATGTCAGAGGCCCTCGAAGTTCTTAGAAAAAACATTTTTCTATTGAATTTTACAATTTATAATACTGGATGAATTCAAAAGTAGTCCAGCATAGTAACATATAATCACTGTAACATACAAAATTCATTAATATAAATAGCTGAACCAATCTTGGAACAAGAAACAATAGACCCAAGTAAGCATTATCATCCAGAAAATAGCATGATTAATCCAAGAGCATTCTTACCCTAACTTGCCTCATGCTCTTTATCTCTTCTTCTCCAAGTTTTTGAGTTTCAGCCTACATAAATCAAGTACTGCAAAATTATAAAATGGCAAGTCAAAAGATATTTTATCTACATACAGCAAGAACAGACCTTTTCCTTCTGCTCCAAGCTATGCTTTTCACAGTAAGCCTTGTGCTGCATCTTGCCATTAAGAGTCTTAACATTCATGTAAAAACCTGCACTCCTAGCACAGGTGGGATGAAATGTGGCCTGACAGTGACCAGCACTACACTGCACATTTTATATTGCAGTTGATTAAACCACCATCATTCATTACATATGAGTTGATGCTATAGAAAAACATAGGTTCTGAAACAATCAAAGCTGGAACTCACTTTTATGCAGACACCATGTCTATGGCAGCATACACAACAAATGTTAATCTCCTTGACAATCTTTTCCTGGAATTTCATTGCAGACAGGGTAAATGTGAAATAAGAAAAATTACAATGGTCGTAAACTAGCAAGGTCAGAAATAACAGGTTAAATTCAGCATATTGTATTCCAACCAAAGAGATCTTCACAGATACTTGCGTTCAAAACCTTAGTATGTAGATGGATTTTTTTTTGAAATATGGGCATCTAAAAATATGCACATACCATTCCTTCAACAGGATTTACTTGTCCCCTTCTGAATGTTGGTTCAAAGACCCACTATAAGAAAAATGAAATAATTATAATACACGTTTTAAAGAAGATATGAAAGAAAATCCTGAATCAGACCATTGAAGGGGCAAAGCAAAAAAACAACCTCTGCACAAAAGGCATGAACCCATCTACCATCAGTAGATTTCCTGAAAGCACCTGTAATACCACCACATAAACCACATTCAGCACCATTTGCCCTGTCCCAAAAATTGGCAGGAGCTCCAGGGCATCTAGATGACAATAATTCTTCACATAATTCACAATGCCATGGACCAGTAGATTCCTTCACACAACGATAGCAATCCAGGTGAACTGCAACCTGTTGGTAGAAGAGCTTTTGTTAACAACTAGAAGCAAGCAGATAATGCACTGCTAAAAGAAAATACTAAGGTCCATTCGAGAAAACCTTGCAGCCAGAGCAGACTAAAATAGGGTTCAGTATTGTCTCGAATCGTCTGCATATATCACATGATCTAAGGTGATCTTTAGAAAAATCTGAAACTGACTGAACAAAATCAGAGTACTTCTCTGATGACATCCTTGGAACAGCCACCCTTGAAAGCATTTCTTTTGGACGTGGCATCAACTGAGAAGAAATGCCAGCCTTCCCATTAGAGGTATTATACTTCTGGAACCAGGTAAGAGTGACAAGATGGATAACTGCATTAAATAACTGGAAGTTTTCTCTAGAAGGCGAACTGGAAGTTTTCTCTAGAAGGGGGGGGGGGGGGGGGGGGGGGGGGGGGGGATCCAGAAGTAAAACGAAAAAAATACAGAAGGGAAAAGGAAAAAAAATACACCTCCTGGTGAGCAGATTCATCGAAGGTATCTCTTCTAAATGATGAAGTCCGAGAAGAAGCTGCTGCTGCAGCAGTTGCTGCAGCCAGAACAGCCTGGGCTTCCTTATGCTTTCTTTCTTTCCTGCCCTGCTTCTTAGCTTCTCTAACATCACAAAGATACTGGTTAACAAGTACTTCATCCCACCATTTCCCCCTAGAAGCATCTATCTCATGGGGTAGATGCCTAGCAACCTTAGATATTAAATTATCTGCATGCACAATTCACCAGAAATTAAAAAATTCCTGCAAATGTATATTGATTTACAGCTATGTTTTTCAATAAAAACTAAATAGTGCAAGCATTGGGAGAGGGGATTGAATAAAAGAGAACCAGTATATCCAAAAAAACAAAAGATAAATGGAAAAAAGGAAAGGACCAGTAAAGTGCTTCCTTGCAACTGCATTGCCAAGTAGCCTCTGCTGATAATAAATAATTTCTCCCTCCACTTCATCCACCGGAGACAGTTTGAGAATTCCCAGTTTCTTAGCTTTAGCCAGCTCCTCTAGATTTATTTCACTGGAACTACAGATCAAATCATTGCACTTTGAGTGTTTATTCCGATGATCACAGCAGACACTGGCATTGGAAGAGGCCTCCAAACGAGAGATTTCTGTGTCTTTTGAACCTGTCCAGTGTGGTTCACACATAATACAATGCAAAAAAAGGAAAAAAGGTTGCAATTATAAGCAATAATAGAAAAGAAAAATCTAGACCACCAGATTTTCATGTCAGTATAATGTCTACCTTCAAGTCCAGAAACTCCTTTCTGTAAAAGCATTCCACTTTGTATCTGGGACAGCTTCTCATGGATACATGGATGGACATAAGAATTAGAATACGCTTCTGGCTCTCTGTAGCATATGATATGTAATTTTGCATAAGATCTCATCAGATATTGTAAAATCAGTGTCCAGTACTGAAAATAGAAGCTTTTTGGAGCATCCAAAAAGTATCAGGCAACACAAAATTCTACATTAAAGAGTTGTTGCAAGTCTTACATTAGGTTAGGGATGAATGAGTTAACATCTGAGAAAACAGAAAGTGCCCCTACTGTGTTGATTGAATTACTCTTCTCTGGAATATCAGTGTGCGCTTGTTGGATTTTTACAGAAATGCTTCCATCTGAGACATTATCTGAACTTTCTTAGCAACAGACATATCAAAGCATATAGAAGGTTAAAGGATTATAAACCTTGACAGAACCTTCTTAGCAACAGACATATCAAAGCATATAGAAGGTTGAAGGATTATAAACCTTGACATGATCGTTATTACTTTCAGAAAGAAGGGAAGATCTATAAATACACACATTTACAGCATTCTATTTTCTTTTATTTTCTTATTTTTGGAGGCAACATTTCCCAGCATCACAAGGTTAAGCCATGGCTTTTAATATCATGCAATGATATAAAGTAACATTTAAGAGCATAGAATATTTGAGTACTGTAATAAAATGAAAATATCCGGGTATGCCAGCAAGCAAGCAAACTGAATCATAAAATAGGAGATGCATATTCTCAGCCATGAAAGAGTGAAAGTGGTAGAGGAGAATGAAATTTCCACTAACTCAATATGAGATGCACATGTGTCATCTTTCTAGAATAAAAGGAAAGACTAGGGATTTCCAAACCCTCCAACCCCCCAAAAAAAGAAAGTGTATCATGCATTTTCCATTAAATTAAACAAGCTTCCCAGACCAAACCTTAAAGTATGTGCATGCATAAGATCTCCTCGACTTGGTACCCACCCAAGCTCAGTAAGGATAAGGTCTTGCATGAGAAGTTTCTGCATGAAAGTGGGTCCTTAACAAAGATGGTGTTAACTATCACTCCAAAATCACAATCTTTTTACATAATATTTTCACCTGATGTATGTGATTGATGCTTTTCCTCGAAAGAGGAAGATTTCTGGATCTTAGATGTACCATGGCTCTTATGTTCACCAGCTTCATGGGTGGGGAAAAAAACTCTTATTATAAAATTTAACTACATCCTAGACTGTCCACAAACTCATCCTATCTGTAACATTCAAGCTTGATTATATCCTCCTATTCTTTTTCCAGTTCCTCTCTAAGCTTCTTATGGAAGGTCAAAGTTTTGGAGGCAATAGTTGCAAATTAGTTAGCCCACTCCCTTCTCCACCAGGAATGTTCTTCTATTCTCACTCAAGATTATTTAACATCCCCTTGAAATAAATCCACTAACACAGTTGGGGCATACAGAGAACAAAAATCTGCATATTAAACATCCAACAGCCAAAGAGGATGCTTTCCTAATTCATCAGCAACAGATTTGCTCTAATGTTAAAACTATACCTTTTCATTGTCAAGAAAGGTAAAAGTGCAGGTTTGGAAAATTGAACTCTTCTACAAATCAACTGATTTCAAGAAATTATCAAGGAAAAAAAATTAACTGTCCTCTCAAGTAAAGAAAAGTAGAAAACAACACGAATAAAATTATCCCAAACAAGACTAATTAACCTAAATATGCCAACTTAATCAAATAGAAAGGGTGTTTGTTGGAAACAACAAATACAGAAGGATTATTCTGAAACACATACCTTCACCTTTAGGCAAATGCAAAACCAAAGAGTCTTGAAACACATCAGGGATCTGCATAAATAAAACAAATTGTATAGATTAAAGAACAAAGGCAAGCAGAAATGATATATCTTTATATATACAATCAAAACTACCAAATGGTGAGTATAACCTAAAATTAAAAGGACAGAACAGAACACAATGGCAGGCACATTGAATCTTGGTACAAATTGCAAATGGCAGTAACTTCCACTCCTGTAAGAGACAACCACAAGCTACTTCTTGTCACTCCTACCAAGAGTGCATCTTAAAGTTGACAAGGGATTCAGAAATGAAAAATAACAAAATTATATCATAATCAGTCTCTCCCAGTCCAACATAAAATAAACCTCACGACTACCTCTTATCAAAATCAATATGAAACCTTCTGAAAAATGCATCAACTCCATGTCCTATGTCCTATGAGCCTCAAAAGAGAAACCAGGACATGTCTAAAAACAATATAATGGTTCTTGGCAAGGATTCCACTACCTAAACTTGTCTTGAGATGATACAGCATTGAACACTTCGATTGCTGCATGCTTCTTCTTTTAATGGAAAAAACAAGCTTTTCCATGCATGTCATGATGCTAAAATAATTCATAATTTAAACTAACAATTCTTATCCTCCTTTTTCATTTGCATAAATTGGCAAAACTTCCTTTTAGCTGATCTACTTGTAGTGTCAAGACAAGGCATTTATCAGTTCTACACTGTTCATAAGTGTGCATATCATCTATAATTAGCAAATAAGGTTATATGCATGCTTCAGCAAATCCAGACAACATATGCACAAGTCACTGCTGCCTTTGGCTCACAATGTCAAGACAAGGCATTTATCAGTTCTACACTGTTCAGAAGTGTGCATATAATGCAAATAAGGTTAAATGCATGCTTCAGCAAATCCAGACAACATATGCACAAGTCACTACTGCCTTTGGCTCACAAATGATATTTGAACAATTTGGGCCAAGTCAATAAATAGACAACAGAATATATGCAGTCTAGGAACACAAGCTAAACAAATTACTGAGCAATCAATAAATAGGACAAGAAAATAGAAACACAGACTATCAGCAGTAAAGGAATAGCTTCAGTACCTAAAACCCACATCTAAAACTGACAAATGACGGGCAGAAAACCTAATATTTACAGAAACAAACAGCATAATGGCAGATGTCTCTGCAATCTGTTTTCCAATTTTACACAAGCATACCCTATTAATTGGAGAAAAATATAACTAGACACTGGTGGAAACTATAATCTGTTAATTCATACATTCAACAATTTCAAGCAATGTAAATATAATTACAAATACTATACAATTAGGCATGTGAAATTTGGAAGGAGGCTAGTGCTGATATGTGATAGCTTATGCATTCTGCTTCACACAAGGACAAAGTTTGAGTTCACAGTTTGCAGCAAGGGCCTTATTTTGTTCCCAGCCACTTTACCTCGGATGTTTTGGAGGCATTCCTAAGGATACTGCAGAGAGGCAGAAGCTTTAGTATTTTATCTTGGTATTTTTATGTTTCAGATTTTCTCATCCACCATCTCTGTAAATTTTCACTACCTTTTCAACAAAAAAAATCATTCTCTGTACAGAAGTGTTCTGGAACAACTTCCGTTTCAAATAAACAAAAAAAAAAAAGTCACTTGAAAAGAACTTAAGAAAGTGTGTGATGAAAGGCAAACACAATGCAAAGCTCTTCTCAGAGCATTAGAGTAGCGCAGGTAGATGGGAAGGTTTCAGGAGGATGGAGGACAGGTTTCTTAAGGAAAGTAACAAGCAAAAAAGAATTTGAAGAAACCAACTTTTCAAGGACATAATAAATAACATAGTCAATACCTACAAATACAATGTTTCAAACACATGACATCAAATTAAGATCTATTCTGTCAACTGGGAAAAAAAATTACAAGAAACAATCGCTACCAGAGTATTCTTTTTCCTTCACAATCATTTTAATAATCACAAGATCTTTCATTTAAGCAAAGGAAAAGACACATAAGCAGTTATATCATCCTTGTTTGTAAATTATCATTTGTACTATATCCACTAACAAAAATACAGTCGGGATAGTTTGAGAAATGATGGCATGCCATCAAGAACAAGTTACCATAAAAAGAAAAACTAGTGGAGAATCAAAAAACAAAGGGAAATAGCTATTTGTCATCTTCACCACATTTGCATGCACAACTGCTAGATCGGAGATTTTTGCCATGCTTTTATATTTGATACAAAAGTAAATGGCGAAGAAGAGAGCAGTAGCACTACAGATATGGACTAGTTATGGGGAAACATAGGGACCCGAGAATGGAACATATCAGAAGGATGGAAGATATGCATAAATTGAAAAGGCTTCCAAATATAGAAACACTTGCAGCAGGAACTCACAGCTCAGCTTATGGGAATTGTGAACTACGACACTCAAACAAGTTGCAAAAACTAATAAAAATCAAGCATCCATCTTCTAATGGAAATATAAACAAGGATAAAAGATATTCCAAACTTAAAATTGTTCCTCGTCACAAAGCAATTACCATCTTCAGGTGGTAACACAAAATTGCCAACCCTTCAACTTCCTCCTAAACAGTTTTTCGGCAAACAATTACAGTGTGATAGGACTACCTTTTCAGCCACATTAGGGATGGATGCTTCTCTAGAATTTTCCGGTTCTTCACTTCCCAGTTGATCAACGACTTTATCCCCATTCATTATGAGACTGTTGGCACTCAATATTTCCTCAGGTGAGCAAATTGCTCTGTTGTCCCTCAAAATCCTAATGTTACTTTTGGTTCTTCTCCGTGGAGGAACTGACATAACAGCAATAGCATCTGTAATATCACTTTTTGATACAGTTATACCGTCAGAATGATCTGCTGTTCCAATCTCAGACTTTGGCAAAATTGTGGATTTTAGTTTAACTTTCAAGTCTTTATGTTGACTAGCCAAGTGAACATGATTTTGAAACCACTTGACTAATTTGGCCTGAGAATCAGGGACCAAATTAACTTCCTGCTGAAAAGGTCAAGAAGCAAACAAACAGCAATGGTCAGTGGATAAAAAGCATCTTTCTAAAAATGAACAGAAAGTAAAACTCATGATCAGATGCATTACAACCAGTGTTGGAATTAACAAATCAGATGAGATGCCAATTTCCATTGTCAATTCTTCTGCATTGACTTTTCCTTGATCAATTAACTGCACAATTCAAATTTCCCCAGAGGTCAAATAAAAACATGAGGGGGAAAAACAATGAAAAACAATATAGCCATGCATGTAGCAATACCTATATACACCAAAAGTCAAAACACATGCAAGGGCATGAACACATGTTTTTTCAGTACCTTCTTCAAGATCAGCAAAAGAATTTGGAAATCAGAAGGGCTAGCACCCTCATAGCCACCTCTCTCAAATATCCCTGTATCAATGAGTTGGTCCACGGCCCCAGATTCTGACAAAGGTACGGCATCTGCTTTGGAATCATGCAATTCTATTTCCCGTGATTCACCATTACCAGGTTTAACAGAATTAGTATCAGAAGTTTCTATGTGGACTGCAAGTTTGTCTCCATTCCGGACACTATTTAACTTGTGCTGTTTGTCCATTTGCAACTCTGATGGATCATGGCTGGCAACGAAGCAGTTGTGGCTGGCAGCCACAAGAGCCTCTCCTAATTGATTGGTATCCTTGTCATCAGGGAGTCCAGTGTGCTTTAAGCAAAAAGCTCGTAATTCAACCTGTTGATACATACAGTAAGGAATTTTAGAGAACATAGACTGGCAAGAAGTCACAGCATAAAGTCAACAACGTCCTTGTAGCACTGGTGGTTAAAGCGAAGGAAGCCGTAGTATTAACATTAGTAAAAATAGTGAGCAGTTATAACTTCTGCATGATGAAGAAAGAAAGAGGCTTACGTTATCGGAACCATATTTCCCCCAGACCTCTATCCTGTGTCTTGCTTCCCTAGCACATATAGGATGAAAAGAAGTTCTGCAAGACCCTGAATAAACCACGTGAACAACAGAAAGGCATTACCAGGTGGAGCTGCTCACATTTTTAAACCAAAGGATACGGGAGGTATGAGTGCTACGTAGTATCATATGTTAATCAAAGCATTTCAAGAATGGCTAAGGAAACAAGAAAAGCTGCACTGCAGCTATCAGAACAAAGAAATGAAAAATTAGAGACTTATAAACTGAGGATATAATATTGGCTCATTAAAATAATCACAAGTGAAAATTGGAGGAAATGACTGTGCAGCTACATTGTTTAAGTGACCTCAAAAATTCAAGAGCAGGTATATATGTAAGTGATCTCAAAAATCCAACAGCAAGCAAACCTCAGCAAACAAAATGCCTACTTCGATGCATTTATTCAAGCATATTGTGACAGCATTGATTCCCCTCGGCTTTCTACTCCACACGCTAATAATGACTTCTCACCCTTCTAAAAGGAAAAGGCAAACTCATCCTTCCAAGATGAAGACAAAACACTGGCAAATGTACCAACTAACAGATACACAACAAAATTACATATATTACAAATACAGATTAGTGAACAGCTGTAGTAAACAATTTGTGGTCTCCATTGTGAACTAGGTGCTTATGCAAGATTTGCCTCATTTCTAGAAGTGAAGTACCCATGATCACAGATCCAATCACTCGGATGTTAAGAATATTTTAGCTCAGAAAAAAAAACACATGCATTTACATGTACACTCAAACATGGATGGGACAGATAAGGAGCAGTGATAAAAGGGCTGTTGGAAACTAACAAAGAGTGGAAGAACAGAAAGTGGCAGCGCCCTTTCTGATTCATAAAAGAGTCTAGCCAACCTTTACTGCTTTATCTAGTGCCCAAAGGCTAACAAGAAAAACAAGATTTGAGAATAAAACATCACAAGGAATAAATTGAAATGAGGCTGGTGAAATGAGTTTAGGAAGATGATAAATGAGATGTTCAGCATATCTTAACAATGCAGTATCAGCCATAATAACCAAGGATTTTTTAGGTAAACTGCCAAAGCTAGAGGGAGCAGCATCCAAGACTAGAACAATTAGAGGATGACATATTAGTAGTGATCATCTTGACAGGAAAAAATGAAAACAGTGAAAGGACACTGGGCAATTAACTTGAGTAGAAACAGAACAAACAGCTCTAGAATGTTTTTGCTGGCAAGAGCCAAAAAGAATCCAAATCGGGGCATGAAATAGCAATAACACCAGCCAGAAACCATGGCAAGATCCAACCAGGCATTCTTCTGTGAAGGCCCATGAAACACATGGTTCAATGATTTGTACAAAAAGACAAAATCCAGCGCTTGAGAGCAGATCCTAACAGACATCCATCCAAACAGCAAGGGCAAGAAAGTAAAGCACCAAGCCAAAATATGCCTAGTCACAACTAGTGCTGCTACCTACATCACCAAACATCAACTAGTGCTGAATACATCACCAAACACTTCACGTAGCAAGTCCTTGCAGCACTCAATCACCATTTTCTCTGTTAACAAAATGTGGTGACAGGTCTATCAAATGTAATAGACATTAGATCAAGCCCTCAACCTTGTTTTTGCAAAAGTTTCAAAAACAACTGTATTAGATACAAACATGGACTTCATCACATATGAACTCAACTAATACATCCTGAACTGATTAGATTAATTGACTTCGCTCACAATTAAACAAAATTCAGGCAAACTTCCAAATCATGCTGGTCATAACATAAATAATAACAACAAAATGGGAAATTCACCTACAAGAAAAAAATTTATTAATTCTTTTATTGACCAAAATGTAACATATGATCAAGCATCTAGCAAAAATGTAACTGCAATCAGTTAGGTGTTTAGCATACAGGAAAGAAAGATTTATGAGAGACTAAATTCTGAGATTTCAGGGAATATTGAGCCTGTCCCTGGTAATGTCAAAGTTCCACAAGTGTGAGAATATTGTGTGTCGCTTTTATTTTCAGGATGTCAAGTAGCCTGCAATATACCCTCCATGAAGAGCAAACGTTCTCCTCCAAGAAGCATGAGTTACTTTCCTGGATATCTTACAGTCCCGAGAATGTAGAGATTTCAGATACCAAACTGCAAATGTTATCTTTTACATCCTTCAACGAAACAAACAGTTTCCACCCCAATAAATCTCCAGTCTCCTCCCACTCCCATCAATATGCAGCAGCAACAACCAGGCCTCATCCCATACTAGATTGGATTGGCTATATGGATCCTTTTGCACCATTCAACATGATCATACACTAAATCCTCCCAGCCCACCCATGAATACAGTTTGAAAACTAAAACATCAGATACAGTAGCCAGAAATAAAACGTAAGGAAGTTAAATAGAGTATGAAGTTACAACCTGATAGCATAATGTCTTTTGGAGAAATTGCGAGAGATTCAGAAATTTACATTCATGACAGCAGATGATTCAATTAAGAAGTAAATCATAATATCCATAAGCCTATCAAACAAGAACACTATCAACTTGAGTTGACAAAAGATAAATAAAGTCATTTCCTGTTGAGTGTTCAAGAATACGAGTGAGATCAACAATGGTATCATAGAAAAAAGGTGGCAGTTCAATCATCATTACCTGTTTTTATAACAGTGGACATACAATTACAAGCGTGGCCATGGTTAAATTTCACAGTTCATTCCAAGAACAACTTCAGCAACAAAATTCCAAAGGAATTCATTCAATGTTCTACAGACATTATCTCTTGTTGATTACTATGATTATGCCCATCCTTTTAAGAAAAAAAATATGGAGCACCAAGCTAAGACTCGGTCCAGGGGAAAAAACTAGGAGAAAATGGGATACAAATAAATCATAGGCAGCTTGTCATTGAAAAAACAAAATCAATCAACTATGAAATGAAAAAAAAGGAGCAGTTTTCCTCGTTCATCGATTCAATAAAAGATAGATACAATTTAGATTGAGGGCAAAAAGCATTCGCACAATATGACAATACGACTTGTAGGCTGCATTAGACACTGGCTCTGCTGCCAAACAGGATTAAGTTGTCATAGACACCAACACAGGGTACCAGAGAAAAAATGATAAATGCATGAAGGCACAGAATAAGTAAGCAACAAAACATACCATGACTGCACTGAACACAGGTGCCAGACTTCACCTTGCATACATTACACACTAATTTTCTTCGTTTCTCCTTAATTCCTCCCACATTCATAACTGGCTCCATCTTCATTAAGTCCTCTATATAGACCTCAGGCATCCACTGGGAACAAAATAAGTGCACAAACTCGAGATTTGACCTGCCATTTTCTACATTAACAGGTTTCATAGCACCACCCTCCTTTGGACAAAGTACACAAGACTGCTTGATTATATTATTTTCATCACTCTCCTGCTTGCACCATGAGCACAACCAGGACTTGTTTACATCCCCTTGCACACCATAACACTTGAGATGAACGGCAACGTTGCAAGAAGAGCAAACAATCAACCTATTTGAATCATCACCCGTCTCGCCCTTGCAGCAAAAATCACATAATGACAAGTTTCCTTCACAGGGATAACCAACCAGAACCTTCTCCAACCCTGCATCGTTGCCTAGAAGCTTCTGCTTCTTGGAAGGCCGTTCAGAAGTCAATATATTCCTATTCCTACAACCTAAAAGCCATTCTACACTTCTAGAAAAATCAGAAACAGAGCAACAATTTGGTTCCTCCTGGGACAAACACTCAGCTCCGTTACTTTGAGTAGCCACACTGTCGATTTCCATAAACTGCCCATCCTCTTGATTGCCCTCGTCTTTCACTATGAGTCCTTCTCCAATTCCATCCAACCAATCAATTTTCACGTTATGATTTGCATTCTCCACATTGGCACTTGTGTCAGTTTGTTCATTAGGGTCGTTTCCTTCAGTCTTCCCGTCCAGATTTTCCTCAGTTTTCACATTTGTGCCAGTAGTCTCAATTCTCTCGATTTTCTCATTTCCAATATAAGGAGTATAGAAACACTTGCTATAACCTAAAGATTTAAATAAAGAAGATAGCTCACACAAAGCATCGATATCAGGCAATGCCAGTCCCCTAAAGTACTCTTCAATCTCGACCCATATATTCCCTCCTTTAGACCTGTCACTCACCCTTGAAGAAGACTTCTTATCTGCACCAGAATGAGACTTTTTATGTCTCTTTCTACTGCCATCTGATTGCCTCAACAAACTTGCCAGCCGGTTAGGCAAAGTAGAGACGCTTGAAAAACTTGGAACGCCAGAACCAGACGCATTCTCTGCGACATCAAATGGCGAGTGCACGCTTAAGACCTTATTAGCTTGGGAGAAGAAGTCGACTTCGAGTGAAGTCGGTTTCTTTAATGTTGGTTGAGGTTTTTCAGGTTCGTTTACGAGGGAATTGGCTGCCGGAACCCTCAAAATTGGACGGCAAGGCCTCTCTTCAGCGCCGCAACCTCTGTAAGGACCCCTACCCATCATCTTCTTTCGCCGGTGGCATAGGCCTCCGGTCATTACCGACGAAAGCAACAACAACCTTCTCTACCCACCGTCGCATTCCATCCCAAAACCAACCCTAACCCTAATTCCAGTCTAGGTCTAATTCAAATTTCTCGGGCCAAAAAAAACCTAAATTTATAAACTCAAACCTAACCCTAGCCCTAACCCTAGTTTCGTTAGAATTTATAGATAGAGAAGATAAAGAATTTCGCGGCTAGGGTTAGGATTTCAGTTACTCAGGTTCGTGATGTTGGAGATCCGTTTTGTTGTTTAAATTCCGGGTGGTTTTTTTTGTTTTTTTCGATTTCGCTTTCGATGAGAGGAGGGAGAAAGAGAGATTCGGGTTTTTTGCAGGCAGGAGAAGACGGTTAGTTTTAGGATAGATATTTTATATAGGGTTAGGATACCATGTAGTGACGCGATAAAGAGGTTCTCGTGTGGCTGCTTGATTGTTACACGCGGCATCTTTCTATATGTCGGTGTTGATAGCCTCAGTGACAATTTACTCTTGCCGTGGTTTATAGTTGTTTACGTCCGTTTTTTTTTTTTTTTTGGTTTCCCTCCGTTTACCCCTTGAAATTAGCTAAATTGGGATCAAGACGAGGTGCACGTGGCATCTACTTCCGTACAGGTGGAAATATTAATTATCACGATCAATATCAATTTTACATTCATGATTCAATGATTACCTTTGAGATTATTAGAGGTGATAGATATGAATCCAATTAATTCATGAATCCTAACCAAATTCGTTCAAAAAAATAAAATTAAGGGTCAGTGTTTTAATTTAAAATCAATTTAATCTAAACTCAAAATAATATGATAATTTTATGGGTTGGGTTGATTCACGGGTAATCTATGTATTAGATATTGTATAAAGTTTTAAATTTATAAAATTTTGAGTATATTACTAGAAGAAATAAGCTTTCTGGTGTTCTAAGTTCTTGAAAGTTTTTTTGTTACTGAATAAGTTCACAACGAATTTTTATGATCATAACCTAAAAAAATCACATGATTTAAGAATAAGGTGTGCGTGTTGAATGATTAGTTAAATTATTGATTTTAGTGATTTGGTCTATTTTTTCTAGCCATGGCGACTAAAGGTTGGTGTCTAATAAGTCAAGATGGCTGGTAGTTTATAAGAGATTCCTTTTTTTATGGATTTGAGGATTATTCGGTGTTTAAGTATGCTCCCGGGAGAAGAATGATGATGATATTTTTCAAAAAATATTATAAGTATATATGAACTAGATAATAAAAAATATGATTTCTTTAAAAATATAATTTAATGGATTTTTATAAACTCATAATTCTAATCTTTTGATGACGATGAGGGCGTGAAAATGATATAAAAAACCTTTTTTATGGAGTTTTTCTAGTACTCTAATATAAATTTGGGAGGTTGACTATGTCATTTTTTATTTTAATTTTTAATTTACCCCTTCGAAATTAAATTGATTGAGAATTAGATTTTATATTTTCTTCTATGCTTTCTACGTGTTTATAACAGTTTCATGACCCGTGGCATAGGTTAAATCGGTTCGTTCATTTTTTTTTTGTAATCTCTTAATTATTTTTTATTTATCGTTTAATATTAAATTGATTGAGAAATATACAATATAATTTATTTTAGTTGGTTGACTCGGGTATTTTTTGTATTTTATTTTATTTTTTAACTTCATCACTCAACATTAACTAATTGTGTATCGAGTTTCATAATTTATTTTTATTTACTTTTTTCGTGGTTTTCTTAATTTTATGACCCATTCTTGGTATGACAAGTTAACCAATATTGTTTCGGGTTGATCTAATATGTTGTTGCTCTATTTTTTTTTCAAAAAAATATGTCATCTTTATGCTTTAAAGTTGAATTGTATTTTTTTCAGTTGTTCAGATTGTCCTTGAATTTGTAAAGTTTAATAGGTTACATAAGACCAGTCCTTTTGATTTTTTCTTAAATAACGCATTGACAACATAATGCATGTAGTAGTTTAGTTACAAAAAAACTAGATGAGCCTCGTCTTTTTACCGTGAACCTAGACACAGAGAACAATAGACTGGAATAATGTAATTATGATCTTGTCATTACCAAGAAAATTGATCAAGTCTCTAATTGAGGGTAGAGATGTCTTTTACATGGATTGTATTCGTCATTGCAAAAATGATCATAGATAAATGATTTTGACATGGTGCAACGACTATTTTGCCCTAAAAATATATGTGAGTCATGTTTTTTTTTTTTTAAAAAAAAGTAAATTATGGAATTAGGGTCATCCATTTGGAAGAGATAGAAATTAGACATGCAAAGAGGGGGTTTTCTATCTTTTCATTTTCTAAATAGTAAACACAAGTAATTAACCTTGCAACTAAAAAAATATTTATTTACTAGTCTGGTCTTTTTTATGGTTTTTATTGTTATTTTTATGTTATGTGGGAGGTGAATTTGTAATTTTATATCTTTAAATATTATTAAAAAAATTGACGACCTTTACAGCATTCAAGTGGCATACAAGGGGCCATCTCGCTTTCGCTGCAACGTTAGGAGTGATGCGTTGTTCTCTCTCCAGTGATGTGACTTGTGCTCGCGAGATGTCCAAAAACACGTTTAAACTTCTAAAAAAACAATCATGTTTTTGGATTTGTAATCTTATCAATTTGGTCCCTTTTCTTTTATTTAATGTTTATTTGTTTTTTCATGTTTTTCAAGTTTGAATGTTTTTCAGTTTCATTCCTGGATATTTTAGTTAATTTGTTATTTTTATTTGATCCCTAAACTTTTATTTGTTTTTTTAATAAATAAATAAATTAAAAAATATCCAATTTAACTCTCAACAAACAGAACATAAAAAATAAAATTAAAAAACAAAAAAATACTATGGACTGATACAATACTACATAAGATGATGAACAACGAAATCATCATTTTTTTAATGTAAAATGCTTTTATCAAATTTTAAAGAATATCATTAGCTACGCGAAAATAGATTCCTTCCCAACTATGAACCTAACGGCAAATAAATTACTTCGTTTCAGTGTAATAAGTTTGTAACTTATGTGTTGTATTCTATGCTCTAAGAATTATTTATTTATTTTTTATTGTTTTGATATATTGATGTTAAAAACAAGTTTTTAAAAATAAAAAAGTATTTTAATACATTATTAAACGATTAAAATAACATTGCTAGTAATAAAACAGCTCTTGTTCCAACAACGAATAATCACATTTGTAGAATAAAAAAATATCTTATTTTATTTTCAATTATATATATATATATATATATTTAATATATTGATATTAAAGATAAAACTTAAAAATAAAAAAATATTTTAATATATTATTAAGCGATTAAAAAAACATTGCTTGTAATAAAACAGCTCCTGGTCCGATAACGAAGACGCACCCGCTCTATTGTAGAGTGAAAATTTCACGCAATTCACAAGAGCTTGGATTTTTTTAGCAGTAGCAACAGTCAAAGCACTAACCAACGTCTCAAGCAACCAAAAAAAAAAACAATCTCGAGAGAGAGATACAAATGGATTTACCGGAGCTATGGGCAATCTTCGGTCCTGCAGTCGCTGGCGCGGTATTTGGGACGGGATGGTGGTTTTGGATCGACGCCGTCGTTTGTAGCTCCGTTAATGTCTCTTTCGTTCACTACCTCCCTGGTCACCACTCCTTCTCTTTCCCTCTCTAAATTTCACGATATAATTATGTATGTGGTTGTTTTCGGACTGATTGATTTCTTAGGGTTCTGCAACTGTAGGCATATTTGCATCTATTGCGGCTCTGATGTTTAATTGTGTTAGAAAAGAGGACATTGATTACTCTCCTTACGAGGAAGGCGAGTGGAGGTCTGCATTTCTCATCTCTCCCTCTTTCTCTCCTTTCCCCCCTCTCCATTGCTTACGATGTTATTTTAATCCTTCAATTTTCTGTTACAAACCCCTTTAAGAAACAATAAAAAAAGTCAAATTTGGGTTGCATTATTATCTGCTTAGCAACTATATTTATTACCGATTCTGACAATGATCTTGAAGCTATGGTTTTGATATAAAAAAGCGTCACCATCTTAGAGTTGAGTTTAGTGTGCGACTGTGCACATGTTTTCTTTAGTGTTTTTTTTGTCAAATCTGCTTCCATGCTCAGCGATTTTCAGCCAATTGTCTGCCAATAGATGGGCATTACAATCTTGATGATGATTGTATTGTTTTCTCTTCATGCTTCTGCATTTACTTCACCCTTTTGATCTTGGCTTTGTTTGGTGCTGTTGTAATCTTGGTACATGATTGCTAAATGGGATCATTACCATGCAATTGAATACTTAAAATTGTTATGAGCTGTTCTACATTGATGCTATTATACACACGTATGAACCTGGGAAGCAGCTGTTCTCATGTACAGAAGATGTACCAATTTATGTTTGATTTTGATGTCATTTTCTCTGGAGCATAAGTGTTAAAAACTCTTGTTTTTCCTTCCTTTCCGAGTGCTGTCGTCAATGGAATTGACTGTGATTATGTTAAAATGATTTGAAACCTTTGATGACATAGCACTGTTAATTTGTTATGTCTATTCTTTTATACTAAAAAATTTGGATTGGAAACTGAGACTTTCTTCCCTCCATCTCTGTTTGAAATAATTTAGAAACCCCCCGGGCAGTTGCCACATTAGTTTTATTATGTGGCTTCTAGATGAAATTGTCTGATTGTCCACTTGGCTTTTGGGCTCAGTGTTTGCTAATGCTTCTCTTAATTGCAGGTTGAAGCTTTGGCTTTTCTTTGCATATGTTGTCTCCTTCGTCTCTTTAGCAGCATCAGTGGGTTTGTTGATTCAAGATTCATTGGTCAAAACAGGGCCTTCAGTGTGGACAGGAACTGCTGGTATTTTGCAGTGTGTGTTTGTGCTGATAAGGTAAATGGTTTGCTCTGTGAGTCTCTCGTCTGTTGCATACTGTTAGGTCATGATGTTAGTGCCTTTTTTCTGCCATGAACTGCTTATCCCTTGCCTTTGTTTTGTAGAAGTGACTGAAGAATTTCCTGAGTTATTCAGGTTTCTAGTCTGGTCATTTTTGGATGATCTTGTTAAAGTTGTCCATTTTTTTTTATTCCTATAATTACTTCTCCTAGCTGTTCTCATGACACGAGATGTGCAATTTTGGTATTTAGATGATAGTTCCATGCATACCAATTTGAGCTATGAAAAAGTTGTTGTCACTTGGATCTGCTGGTCTACATCTCTCTCACATTAAAGGATTCAAATGGCATAATAATGTATGGATTCACATGCGCAGTCATGTCCATTTTAGAGATGTTATTTCAGTCTGAACCAATTTAGATGTACCATTTGTTCCTTCTCTTTCTCATTGCTTAAATGACGTCCCGATCCTTTCTCGTTTCCTGCAGTGGGCTAATTTATTGGACTTCACATTCTGAATGAGCTGTGTTGATAAGTACATTTACCAGTTTGGAGCTTGAAATCATGACAGAGTGAGGTGGCAGTGCATGTACCATTACTTATTTAATCCATGGGACAGAACATTCTTCGACGTGGTGTAAATGTTTATCCTGTGCTAACAATATTGAGCATAAAAATTGAAATCTCATAAACTCTGGTGTTTCTTCAATGACCTTGTGCAGAAGCCAGATGCAATTGTTTTCAGGTGGTTCACACAGTTAGTCTCAGATTTGTCGCAGAATGCTCAAAACACCATGTCCTCTCTCAATTTGCCATGGATCTCATGCTGTTCTTCTTGTCTTGTTCTCCCCTTTTGTAACCCGTCATTTTTCTTTTCAGCGTAGCCTTTTCCATAAAAAAACTAAACCGGGTGTTTTTTCTGCAACAGCTCACCCACATTAAAGATTTTTAGCTACAGTAAAATTACCTCTCTAGCCTTTTTTTCTTTTTTCCCCAACAATTACAAAACAAATAAAGGATGTGGGAAGTTGCACTGTGCACCTCCTCACAATCCACTGTTCTTTAGACAGTGTGCGCCCGAAAATGGCCCTCGGGCGCGCGGCAAAGAAGGGCTGAGAGGCGGGGCTAATTCTGCCTTTTCCTTTTGATTTTCTTTTTTTTTTAAATATTCATTTGTGAACAGTGTATTGACGATTTCGTCCCTGATAATAGGACAAAAACAGGCTTCCGGCTGAGGGGCACCGGCGTAATTGCGCGCGGTCGGACCGGACCGGTCCGGTCTGGTCCGCCGCAACTTTTTCTTTTTTTATTATTTTCTGAAATGGCTAAATACGGTTTTAGCCCCTAATAAGACAAAAACCATGAATTGGGTGCAGGGGTGGAACGGTAATTGACCCTATTTTCCGAATTTTTTATTCTGTTTCTGGAAGGGCGTGCGCCGCACGCGCAAGGCGGTTTTCCGCCTCACGCCATATTCAGGCGGCGCGTGCGGACTAATACGGTGGCCAGAAATTGTCTACCGGAGGACAGAACGATGCGCCGCCGCGTGGTCTTCCTCTCGCGGTGGTGCGTGTAGCCACCAGATGTCCGTGGACGCGGCGGAGGCTGGCTGAAGCCGCCGGCCACGTTTCTCTCTCTCCTGCACGTCAATGTGCAGGAGAGTCCCCCATATTTTTTAGCTTTTCACTTCGGTCCTTATACTTTCAATTTCCGGATTTGCTGTATATAACTCAATCAATTAGGTACAAAAGTTCCGATGTTTGCAATTTTATCCTCTGATTTCAATTGACAATAAATGTAACTTGCAATTCAGCCCTTTGACTTTTTATTTTTTAATTTAAGCCCTTTATATTTGATTTTCATTTAAGTCCTTACACTTTTATTTTTTTAATCTCTACTTTTGCCCATGTATATATAAGTGTATTTAACACAATAATAATAATAATAATAATAATAATAATAATAATAATAATAATAATCATCATAATAACAATAATAATAATAATAATCATGATTTAATTATTTTTTATTCTTAATCTTTTGTTTTTTTTTCCCTCTCGATAATTTGATAATTTTTTTTCTCCGGTAATAGCAATGATAATTTTTTTTGTAAAATTTTTATCTTTTGTTAAAGTTTCTGGGATGTTTTTAGTCTTTCATTTATTTATGTTTCTTTCATTATTGACATAATAATAATAATTATAATAATAATAATAATAATAATAGTGATTTTTATTAATATTATAATAATAGTTATTATGTATTCTATTATTATAATAATAGTGATTATTTATTCTTTCATAATAATTATAATAATAATAATAATTTTTAATTTTTTTTCTTACTTGCTGTTGTGTTCATGCTTTTTATTTTTTTCCCTCGGTATAATTTAATAATTTTTTTGTTTTTATTCTTGCGACAATAATAATTTTAGATATTAAGACTCCGATGTTGCTACTGTGATAATATTTTAAATTAATATTGCTTCCTTTTCCGTTTTTGTTTTTATTTGCTCTTTCTATTAATTGATTTTAATAATTTTATTATCTGCACAATAATGATTTCAGTAATTTGTATTTTTTTTCTTATTCAAATATTTTGCTCTTTTTTCTAATGTTAGTGCGCGCTCTTTTGTGATTGTTTATGACGCAATACCTATATTCTAAAAAATATAATCTGTGCTTACGTGACAAACTCAACTCAAAATTTTAAACATTTTATCTTTTAATCTATAATTTTTATTTACTTATATCATATAAATTTATCGTTGTAGATTTAATTATGTTAAATTATATACAAAAAAATACCCGCGGCAACGCGCGGGCAATATCTAGTTCCATTCTAAATGAAGAATCATTGATTTTGACTTTTTAAAATAAAATTGAGATTGAATGAAAAGAGGTCATAATGACTTTTTAAAATAAAATTGAGATTGAATGAAAGAGGTCATAATGAAAAATGCATCATGTTAACATGAGTGATGTGTTAGGACTTTAGAATTAAATATATTTTAGTTCTTAAAATTTACAAATCAAGTGAAAAACTCGGAAAAATATATAATTTATTTGAAAATTACATTTTATACTTAAAGTTAAAAAAAATATAGGAGAAAACATTGTTTCTTCACATCTAGCTTGATTTAGAGATTACGAGGAAATGTTTTGCTGAGTATTATTAATTTTATTTTTCTGCTAGAAACATGCAGGCAATAACTGAAACGTCCATAAGAATTGTGGCATGGTGCGCAGGACACTAAAAATGCTATTTACTAGAAAATCTTATATAATTTAACAAGGCAGCATGCCTGCAGAAATAATCTCAACCGTTCATTTAATTAATTGATATTACAAATTTAGGCATGCAATTTTGGTGGTGATTAGCGATTGCTTAAAATCTGGCCTGATTTTAAAGATTCGTTTTGATTTAGTTTGGGATTTAATTAAGAGAGCATTAATGGAGATTGCCTGCGCTTTGACTGAGAGCAAGCAATTTCGGTCATTAACAACTCCAGGCCAGAAAGATTTTCTTGAATCTGAAGAAATCAATGGCTAGCCGGCCACATTATAAATCTCGCCATATGTATAAGCACACGATGAAGGAAACAAAAAGTCTCAAAACTAAGCAGCAACAGGAAAATAGCAGACAAGCAAAGAATCTCTGCTCAGACGGCGTAAGGAAATAAGAATCTTCACCACAACAGAATTAGTAACCTGTTTGTGTTCTTCAATTCCCTGTTTGACGTCTAGACAGAATACTTGCTCTAAAAATCTTGGTCGTGTCAGTATAGACACACACACACGAAATTCCTAGCTCTGTCTCTCTCAGTTTTTAGTGCAAGACAAAGTTAGGTCTCCATGGATCAGTCTCTACCGTGTAAGGCAATCTTTCTAGTGGCAACAACATTGCTGGTGCTTTTGCAGATTCCGTTTATCAGTGAGCTTCATCTTAATTTCTTGTTTTCTTTTTATTTGTTCTTGAATAGCACGTTCTGAAAGACCAAGGACTCACATTTCGTGAGCAAATGAGACCAGACCAGACCGAGAACCATGTCCCGTAGAAGAGGTGGCCCAGAAATTTAGAAATAGAACAGGATAAAACATGCTTCTTTTCCTTAATTTCTCATGTATGCACCAAGAACACTACCTCAAGGTTTCATCTTAGCCATTTCTCTATATTTGATCCCTGGAATTAAAATGCTAGTTTTTTATGATCATTACAGGTGCAATTGGTATTAACTATGGACTGAATGGAGACAATCTTCCAGCCCCACCAGCAGTTACAGACCTTTATGGCCGATGCAACATTCCATCTATTCAGCTCTTCGAACCAAGACCAGAAGTGCTTCGAGCATTGAGAGGGAAGCCATTACAAGTTATTCTGGGTACAAGAAACGAGGACATGAAAAACCTCGCAGCAACCCTCGATGCAGCTAATTCATGGGTCGCCGATAATATTGCCCCTACCGATCTGATGTTAACTTCACGTATATTACAGTAGGCAACGAGGCGCGCGATTCCAGGAGTTATGTCACAATATATCGCCCAGGCCATTGCTAACATGTATGCTGCACTTGCTGAAGCCGCCATTACTTGTATCAAAGTCTCAACTGTTATTCCGGGAAGCTCACTTTCAATCTCTTACCCTCCTTCAGCCGGGACATTCACTAATGAAGCGGCCGCTGCTATAAGTCGCATCGCATCGATTTTGCTGAACCACGGAGCATCCCTCATGCTCAACGTGTACTCTTATTTTGCCTATGCCGCGGACACAGACTTTATCTCGTTGGACTACGCCTTACTCCGGCCGGGGGCTCCATCGGCCGGCGATCAAAACCTTGAGTATGACAATATCTTTGATGGCATGGTTGATGCATTTTATGCAGCTTTGGAGAAGATTAACCAGCCTGGTCTTACAGTTGCTGTAACCGAGAGTGGCTGGCCTACTGCTGGGAACGAGCCGATCACAAGTCCAGAAAATGCAGAGACATATAACAGAAACTTATTGAATCATGTGGAGGAAGGAAGAGGCACTCCACGGCGTCCAAGCCAACCTCTTGACGTCTACTTTTTTGCAATGTTCAATGAGGATCTGAAGCAGGCTGGGATCGAGCAGCACTGGGGTTTCTTCTATCCAAACATGCAGCCTGTTTATTCATTTTGGCAATGCCCGTGAACGACACCACTGCTTAAGTTTCAAAGTAACATTACGTTCTCGATTTATTTTGTTCTCCAAAATATTTTTTGTGATTAATTATGTACCATGGAAAGTTTTACTCCGGCTGCCAATAAGGATTGTAAGAAGGTAGAATTTATTGACCGATAGAAACTAACTAAAAGCCACCAGATGGGTTAGGTCCAACCTAAGACAATATCCATGCCGGTTTATGAACCACTTGTCTATTATTTGAATATATATTTTATTATAAATTGCATAAATAGTAATTTATATAATAAAATCAAAATATATAAACGTACAAATCATCAAAAGAGTTATGGAAATTAATTATAACAAAAACTAAAGAGGAAATCATTGTTTACACTTTTTTTATTGAATATTTTTATTATTATTTTAGCCGTGATTGTTGAAATTTAAAATGCAAATATATCATGATCCTGAGAGTAACTTTTAATAAAAGAATATTGAAATAATATTTCAAAAGGTTTTTATATATAAAAAGGGGTCAAATCATTTTTTTTAATGGTATGTTTTTTCCCGGTTAAAGATAAGAAAATGTATCTCTAATTCAAATTCTGTCTCCATAACAAGCTCTGTTTCTTTGATGATTTCGTACTAGAATTTTTATATGTTAAGCATCTCATCGAAAACCATTAAAGCAAGTTTTAATAAATAAATAAAAAACAATATTTTCAGCAGAAAAGACCCTTTAATCGGTCAAAAACTAAAAGTCATCTACATTAAAATAAATCCTGAGCACTGATCTACTATCTCTGACATGATAAAGAGTTGAAAACACCTGAATAAATCTACTCTTGTCAAAGAAAACTTATAAATACCAATACCAAGGTATTTTGTTGTCAGACAAGTAGACAACCGTCAACTTTCTTTCTACTCCAACATAATGCATGAACCCATAGCAAGTTAATTAAAATAAATTACACATGTAAATATAAAACTGCAAAAATATTAATTAAGAAAGGCTTTTAAGAATAAATAAATAAATAAAATTATCTCTCGTGCTACAGTGTCTTCACCTACCTTTTTTTACTCTACTTTTATATATTAATTTAATTGCAAGGATTAATAATAAAATGGACACGAGAATGGAGAGTATTAAATAACAAGTGTTGAACTTGCTTTTTTTGTTATTATTGTAATTTTAGGATTTCAAATAGACTATTTTTACATTACATTTCAGAAACTATTTTGAAAAAAAATTGGTTTTTTTACATTATTTTTATATGCTAATATAAAAATAATTTTAAAAAAATATATATCATTTTAATACATTTCTAAACAAAAAATACCTTAAAAAAACCCTCGGTCAAACTTCCCAGACAATACAACTAAACGAGTAAAGAAGAGAGATTGCCCCAATTGATTATATTTTTTTTGTGCACAAGTATGTAGAAACGATAGGACAGCACACTTAGGATGGAAATTGAACCCCATGCTAAATTTCTTCTTATTCATGTGGAACCTGTGCCTAGAATATCGACATGATTTGCTCGAAATGAGATGAGAACACAAAAAAAACTTGGTATAAAACATCAACTGAACTGAAAATGATACCTTTAGGTTTTTTCTCTTTCCGTAAAATTGGCAAAAACACCATCGTAAGCTTTTCTTTGTAGAATCAAACCCTTTAGCGAAGAAAAGGTAAAAAAGACAGGAATAGCCTCAAACGATGTAGCAATTTCTCCCCGACAAAACACCCTCTAACCTTCCCCTTCTCCCAAACCAGACAGCCTTAACACCTTAAAAAATTACCCTATGATGGGAACGCGGATTGGGGCATCTGTAACTTATTGCACTATTTTGCAAAATGCAGAGTTCCAACCAAAAATTCACCCCCTTCTTCCTTTCGCAACTTACCAGCCTTCTTAAAAAAAAAAAAAAAAATGGAAACTAGCCACCTGCATCAAAAATCGGAATCTCTTGGGTCTGCTATTTCAGAGATCAGCATTATGCATCTGATCCAGAGTCAGATGAGCTGGGTGCAAAGGAGGCTTCGCCCAAAGTCGCTGCGTGACACTCATTCAGCTTTTGCAGCATACCTCGACACACTTTCAAGGATGGCTTCTTTGCAATATACTGCCAAGTGAAATCACGAAAATCAGTACAACGGCATTTTACAAGTTTGTAACAGTATATTACTGTTCCAAGATTCAGCTGGTGAAACAGATGACAATAACTTAGTTGAATGAAACACTGGGGAGACAGCTTGAAGCAGGCTGAAACCAAATTTTAGCACAAATGTTTGCCCCAAAAAGGAAATCAAGAGATTTTTAAACTTCTTAGAACCCAAGTGAAATGAGCCACACCTGGGTAGAGTGACTTCCCAGTGAATGAACAAGAAATTACCTCTTGCAAGAAGGCATTGATCTCTTCCTCCGTGAGTCCTTCATCCTCTCCTGAATTTTCCTCCCACCCAAGAGAGCGAAGGAAAGAAACCTCTTCCTCAGAAAATCTTTGAACCTCTTCTAAGGTCCCACCATTGCTAGTCAGTTCAGCACCATTCTGAACAGCTTGAGGACTTGCAGGAGCACTAACAACTTCCTTATTTACTTCACAAGATTTCTCACTGGTCGGAGACGAAACAACAGATGCTGAATCTGCAACTGAAGAAGTGTTCATAGCAGTTTTCTTCTTCAGGTCATTGAAGAAATTATTCCTGCTCTGGGTTCTCTTTTCCCCACCAAATCCTGAATTTAAATTCAAGCTAGTCAGCTTGCGCTCCCCTGAAGAAAGCTTTGGGTTGTTTGGACTCCTCAGAGGCGGAGGTGGAACTGAAGGAGCAGCAAGTTGACTATTTGCAGTTCTGCTGGGAGTATTTGGACTAGCAACATCCTTTGGAGAAGGAGAGACACCATTTTCCCATCCCGGTTTGAGAACAAATAGCTTCCCAGATGTCTTTGTTGCATCAGATTTGACATGTACCCCTACAGAAGGTTGATTAGCAGGGTGCAATGAAGGCTGCTGTTGTGAGCTCTTGGCAGCCATATTCATCTCACCAGGTCTGATTCCTGTTTTAGGCTTCGATTTATCAGAAGAACTGAGAGCCTGAAAAAAGAAAACTAACTGGCGGTTACATGATTTTTTGTTAAAAAAAAAAGTGAGGAAGAATTGAGGGCTGCAGTGATCCTACATGTCAGAGCCAGTGTATGCATGTGTCATGCACTAAATCATTGATATCTGGGACAGCTAGCTAATACCATGCAAATTCATACATTGACATTCTTAACACAGTAAGAGATAACTCAGTCATGACCTGAATCACAAAACACAAAACACACAAGGAACCTGTAACATTCAAGAGTCAAAATAACCAAACAAGAGAAAGAGGCTAACTGTGCTAAACAAGAAACTATTGTCTCTAGAAAATGGTTCAACACTGACAAAATGTACACACTTTCACAAGATCTATTTGTGAATAAAAACTTCTGTTATCCTCAAAACATCATTTTGCAGTCCATGCATCAATATATATAAACCCCTTCTGATATTTGAAATTTAAAATAACCTAAGCATCAATGCAGAAAGACAAGAGAATTGAAATTTTGCAAAAGACACAAAAGTGAGAATGTGCTTCAAGCTTTACCAGTCAAAAACACACACAAAAGGAAAAGGAGTTGAATTAGAAAAGAAGGAAATTGATTGAGCCTATCTCATACTTGATCCTTTACATCTAGTGGTATATTAAGGGGTCTAAAATAAATAAATAAATAAATTTAACAGTGCAGATCAAGACGAGCTAACCATAAGAAATGCAAGCTCATGAAACTTTTCCCGGTTGTTGTTCACCTTATCGATTAAAATAAAAAATCAGGTGTACACTACAACTAAGATTCCCACACTATTCTAAGCAAATCATACGACCCATATAGCTGAGACACAGAGGTGCACTAGAGGCCCAAACTTTCAAACATTCTCCACTACAAAGGAAACAACATAATTTCAAATACCCCATGACGGTATGATCATAAAACAGAAAACACAAGTATTAAGATCCATAACAGAACATCAAGCTAGCAAACTTCATTTACTCATGAAATCCTGCAGGACCTTTGAGCATGGATGTATGTGGAGCAGAATGGAGCATGCATGCATGCACTCATTGCCTGTATATATGAGATAGATTTTCAATGGAGAAGAGAGCAACACAAAATAGTTTCAGAATCAAAAGGATAATCTGGTAATCAATGACACATCCCATTAATAACATTATCATCATTCCCTGATCAGAATCAGGAACTGTAGCCATAAATCAACTAATCCAACTAATATGCTGTCAAAAGCAATAGTATCAGTGGGTTTGATAAAAAATAGGTTCATGAGTGGGTGAAATTCTCAAATTAATTACAGAGCAAAATTGGACTAAGTTCCTGGCAAAAGGACAAACATCGAAAGCTCCAGATGAAGAATGGAGCCTTTATCATACAAATGCTGATCAGCTTATACTATTCAATGCTGATCAGCTTATACTATTCAATGCAAATCAGCTTGCAACATACAAGACGTTAGCAACAGGATACATCAGCAGATAAAAGGTAAAGCATATGCTTTGATGATTTATTGGTGGCCAGCACATCAAAACTACCGAATGGTACAGCTATAAAACAAGCTCACATAAATTCAGATGTGGCTCTCTTACCAAATTCTTAGGCATAGAGGGAGTCACAGGAATTAACTGTCTTGATTGCTTAATAGCCAATTCCTCAAGCCTTTGTGTCTGGACAGACAACTGCAAGATTGAAATAAATACCTCATTACTCAAACTATGGTCTATATTTATGAGTGATATAATAGAAGGCAAGGCTTTAGAACCTTTCTCAATTACCTGTGGCATAGTGCGAGTTCTTAATGGAGCCTGAGTCAATGCTTCAGCCATATTGAGACCAGGCATTCCACTCAAAGTCCCAGATGAAGAAGTAGCAACAGTCTGTGTAGCAGATGAAGAGCCTGTACTGCTGTTTCCAATAATAGTGGGCACCTCTACCAGAGCTGACGTCCATCCCTCTCCACCGATCAAAGCAGAACTACCAACAGGCAAATTCTGAACACTTGAGCTTAAACCAGGAGACGAAACTCTTGCTATATCAGGCACTCCTTCCCTGTCCTCATTTCCAAGTGAGGGAAAATCCTTTTCAAATACTGCCTTCTGACTACTACCTCCAAAACTACCCCCAGAAACCAAACCATTGCCATTGGCGTGATTGCTGCTACTCCCATTTTTTAATTCAGATGCAGCTCTGCGCAGCATCACCTCACCGTGTTTCCTTGTTACCATTGAATGGGAATGGCGCAGGGTGTCCTTGTCAGTCCTACTGGTTAATATGCCTCCCAAGGGATCAGAAGAGTCCCTGTCCCAATGGTCCCCAAAACTTGATCTCTCTTTGTCCCTTTCTCGGTCCTTATCCCGGTGACTTCTACTAAAACTACTGTAAGGATGCTTTGCAGACCCATTGATAGAACTTCTCCGTGAATTAGATGAAGATGTCCGATCCAGAAAAGCAGAGCGAGAGGAATCAAAATCATTTATGCTCTTAAAACTCCTATTTCTGGTGTGATTTCCCAATGAAGAGACATCTATCCAACAAATCAACCAATGAATACCCGTAACAAAATCTAATAATTAATGCAAGCCACTTAACATGACCAAACACAAAAGGAACAGAAACAAAACCACATGCAATCTATACAAACACAATTTAAAAAGTTGGAAAATAGCAAAGTACCTGACTGAGAAGAAGACGATGCAAAGTGGTGGGCTGAACTGCCAGCCCCAGAAACACTGCCTTGACTTCTTAACCATTCTGGGACTAACGAGGGTTCACTTCTTTCCATAAGTACGAGCACTTAACATCA
The DNA here is from genome assembly GCA_027405865.1 of Salix purpurea. NCBI lineage: Eukaryota > Viridiplantae > Streptophyta > Magnoliopsida > Malpighiales > Salicaceae > Salix > Salix purpurea. The sequence continues at coordinate 5,313,079 of CM050329.1, read as the reverse complement.
TCAGATCCTTCAAGGATAAAAAAAAACACTTCTCACTCAATCTTCTTCACCCCCTCCTGAGAGAGCTATTATCCAACACAAAACCACTATACCGTGTAGCCCATAACCCTACTTTTCTCTCCTGCTATACACGCCAATACCCTTCCAATGACTAAACAATCACCAAATAACCAGCTCTCGAGTTATCTATCCTGTACAACTTTTCCACCACAAATTAACCAAAAGCAAAAGGATTTTGAAATGACACCAAGTTTTCCCTCTCTTTTCTACACTTCCATCTGTAATTAAGAGACGGGTTTGCAGATATATATCTCTAATATCACCACAAACTCAACAGGCCCTCATTTTTAACAAGAATCCCAATTCAACAAAAAGTCCAAGGCAACATCCATAGTAAACCCACAATTCTAAACCAAGAGGTCACTCCCATAAACCAGTTGAAATTCAACGGCAACCCCGGCAAACTAAAGAAGGCAAAAGAAAAATTGAAAACCCTAGTTCATGCACTTGAATATCTCTAAAACCGTAGCTGCAGTGCCCTAGGGTTTGTAACATGAACAAATTGAACAAGAATTGTAGAGAGCGGAATAACACACAAGGTCAGAGAGATAATAAGGAGAAGCACTAACCCTAGCAAAAGGAGAAGTCTCTATCTCTACAGCCTAAAACGTAACCGCCGCTCCGCGAAAATTAATTTGCGTTTATCTTGTATTTTATCTCCCAGAAATCTTTGAGAGAGAGAGAGAGAGAGTCTCAGTGTAATAGAGAGAAAAAACAGAGACAGAAGATAATTCTTTCTGTTATTGTTATTGAGAAGAAGGAGATTTCAGTGTTAATGCGAGGGGGATGGTGGGCTATCTTCTATTTCTGTTGTTGCTGGGAGAGAAAACTAGGGTTTTGTTTTGGAGAGGGGAATGGAGAGAGGCGTGATTTCTGTTAGTTTTGGATACTGAGAGAATGAAACGTATGAAGAACAGCTTCTTCTCCTCTCTTCTTTCTTAATTTTTTTTTATTGTCGTTGCTGTTGTTGTAATTTCAATTAATAAAATTAAATCAAATTTTTATTTGTTTCCTTATGGGCCTCGTCCGAATATCTAAATGTATGGTAAATTTACTCGGACTTTCTGGGATTGGACCAATCAAGGTCTGTTGTTATTTGTGAAGATTTATCTTTTTTTTATTATTGTTATTAATACGAGTTTACAGGTCAATTTGTGGCCAACTCAACTAAAAATATAGAAAATTTATCTTTGTTTTTATAGTTGAAAAGGATAGGGGAGATTATTATTTACTTTGATTTTTATAAATTGTTGTTTCATTTATCATAATATAAAATAATTTGATTAATTAATTCTGTGTGATTCTGTTTTTCCGGTGTTAAAACGGAAGATCATACAGCGACTACTTTCCTGAAGATAATGATGTTTGGTGACTAGAAAGTTTTATCTGATTATTGCATGTTTATGATTTGATGTTTTCGATTGGCAGAATAGAATTCATCTACGGATAATCGAAGAGGGCGTCTCTCAAATTAAAGTTAAGACTATAGTGGTGTTTTTTATTAATTCATTCATTATTATCATCATCATAAAAAAAATCCCGGTGTGTGGATTGTAAAAGTGTCTAATTATGGCCCTGGAGTTGTCTGAGTGGTTTGAGAAGATGGTTCTGTGTTTTGACAAAAAAAAAAATTGCCATTTCTCTTGGGTGTGGTTTAATAGCCACCGTGTTTTGCTCTACGGAGCCCTATCAAACTTTAAAGGGAATTTGAGAGGAGATGTGAGGGGGAGGGATCAACGATTTTTGTTTCTTTCGGTGCCCGTTTGGTAAGCATTGAAAAAGTTACTTTTAAAAAAATTGTTTTAAATTAATTATTTTTAATTTTTTTTGATATAATAATATCAAAATGAAACGATATACATTAATATATTTTAAATAAAAATACTTTAAAAAGACAAATAAATCTATTTTTTTATGTGAGAAACTTCATCTCTATAAAGTATATTTTGTGGGTTCAGATGAACGACTAAATTTCAATTGTCTCGAACTCTTATAAAAACTATATATTTTGATTCAAACTCAAAATCAATTATACAGATCATAAAATCTCTGTCATCACGAACTTTAGGACAACTATAACTATACACTCCAAACATGTAAAACTAAAAGCAAAAAAAAAAAAAAGAAATGGTTGAGAGTAGCCAACAATCATGTCAATGGAGGGTTTTTTTTTCCTGCTTAGGTTATGGTTTATTGGCTACCATTATTATTGACTGCATTTTCTTTGTTTAATGTCAAGTTGGGTGTAGATTGGAGAGAAAAGGCACGTTGCCCTGTCAAGGATTTTTATTCTTACTTTTTCCTTAGTTTGGTTCGGTCTTCATGCCTATTTGAAAATCATATCCAATCCCATGCTCGTTCGGGCCCTTCTCGTGTCATTTCTCCCTCGTCAGGTTTCAAGAAGCTAAAAGTATCCACCGCCTTTACCATGATAATCAAGGTTAACCCTGCAATGGGGTGTTTGTAAAGCATTTTAAAAATAATTTATTTTTATTTTTATTATTTTAAATGAAAATAGTTATACAAAATTTTTAAATATATATATATATTTAAAAAAATAAAAAATAAAAAAATATCAACAGCTATATTATTAGATACTCTCGATTTCTCCCACCTATTTTAAAATGTTGTACACTTGATTGATTTGACTGGTCTTCTCCGAGTCATTTTTTATTAGTCTTATTTGATTTTGGGTTTTGTATTTTTATATGTTTTTTTTGGTCGTGGTGATTCTTAGCTATATATTTGTGAGCTCAATTTGTTTTTTTTTATCGTTTTTTTAAACAGTATAACATGAATTATTATTTTTTCCTTATAGATCAACTAACATGCAGTTTTTATGGCCTTGTATCAACTAACAGGCGACCTATTTTCTTCAGCAATCGATAGATGCTGCTGTTCATCAATTAAAATTCTGAACGTTGTCGTCTCATTGGCATTTTTTTTTGTTGCCTTCTATCATTTTTCCTTTGCAGTTTCCATTTGATTCTTCACTTGATTTCTTGTTTTTTCTATCGTTTTTTTTTTTTTAATCTAGTCTTTATGTTTGCTAATGTACATCAGTTTTGGGATTGTTTAATGAGCTTCATGTTCCTCCTCCTTGAACCACGAATTGAAATCACATCGTTTTTTATTTTCATTCTATTTTCAGATTTGATTGATCCTTTTCTTCTATATATTGGAGTCTTTTTTTCAGGCAGGTTTTCTCGTGTCTTCTTTTATGTCTGTTGCCATTCATACTTCTCCGGGCTGGTTCTGCCATCTCCCTTTCCTTGATTTGTTTTTATTTTATTTTTTTTATTTCATGTTTCTTAATTTTGTCTTGCATTTCATCCTCTCGTTTTTCTAGTCCTCTAAAGTTCAATCTCTTCATTGTTACGGGTAGAGAATAATATAAATATTATCATGGAGTCTCATTTGATAGCTTGGACTTTTTAAATGGGATGATTTCTTGAATTAATATTGGAGTTTTATTAGCGGTCACGAGTTCGAATTTCACTATCCTCATTCTATTTGATAAAAATCAAGCATAAGGTAATGTAAATTTATGTGCAAGGTTCAAACCCAATTTTTTTTTCACTTGAGAATGTGTGTTAGAGAATAATATATATCATATATTGGGACCCCGTCTATTAAATTAATTTTTTAAGTAAGATGGTTCTTTAACAATCACCTCTCTTGTTTTAAAGAGGATTTTGATACTTGAAAAGAGCATGAGAAATGACAATCTTTTCCGCTACAAGTTTAAACATTTTATCCATTTCTCTACTTTTTTTAGCATTATCTTGGAAATAGTTGATGTTTTTTCTCTGGTGTTTTTTCTATAGTTGTTGATTGTTGGGTAATAATATAGTTTGTATATTGTAACCTCACCAAATAACTCAAGTTTCTAGGTAAAGTAGTTATTTGATACAGTACAAGAATCTTTATGAACAAGTGAACACGAGTTTTAATCTCATCATTCTATTTGATAAAAATTAAGTATAATATTTTATCTAATAATTTAAATTTTTAGATTAGATGGTTAACCGATAGAAGTCAGAGATTTCTTACAAAAACATTATGAGTTCATGTCTCAACATTCTTCTTGTGTATGATAAAAATTAAATACATTATCTTATCTAATAGTTTCCGATTGAGATACTAACCTTGTTAGATAACAATATAAATCATATTCCGGGGTCTTACTTGATAATTTAAATTTTCAGGTGAGATAATTCCCTAACATGATATCAGGATCTTGTTGACCTAGTGGTCATAAGTTCGAATCTCACAACTTTCATTTTATTTGATAAAAATCAAACACAAAATAATATAAGTATATATAGATTTCAAGCTCAAAAAACTTTTATTGAACAATATATATTAAAAAATAATATAAATTATATTATAGATTATCATTTAACAACCGAGTCTTTTATATCATTTAACAACCGAGTCTTTTATTGCTAGAAGATTGTCATGGGTTCCTTGCTCTTGTTTTGTAGTTTTCTCTTATTCCCTGTTTTACACGCGACGGTTTCTTACCATTTATTTTCCCTGAACAGGTTGGTTTTCACATTTGCAGCCAACACAAGCTGTTTTTCTTCTTTTTTCTACCCTTGGTCCAGCCAGGCTAATGACTGCCCTCATTTCATCGTTATTTCGGCACTAGACTCGTCAATTGCTGGCCTGTATTCTATAACCTTTCTGTCTCTGTCCTCTTATGATAAGTCTCCAAAACATTTTAACACTCTTTCTTCCAATCCTGCTACTGGCTCTTATTCTTAAGATTTATTCTCTGTCCTATGCATTTCACTTTCTTCCATGATTTTATTCGGAGGTTTGACTTACTCGCGTATAACTTGTTAACAACTATGTAAATTTTAATAGTTATTTTCTTAATAATCAAATAACTCAAATTTAAAATTTTAATAAAATAAAATTTTTAATTTCAAATTCTTACCCTGCTATGCTACCTACTAGACGGTTGCTCTCCTTCCTTTTTGACATCCCCGTTAATTGCTGCTTCGTTTTATGCATTTCATCTTCTTTTTTCTATGCACCTCTTGATGAAATAGAATAAACATTATTAATGTTACTAAAAAAACTTTATGCTGTAGTATCCTTTTGTTTTCATTGTAATGCTTTACTAGCTTGCATTGTCATTTTGATGCAGAGCTAGTAAAGCATTAAATTAATTTGAAAATTTGAAGAAAAAAACATTTTTGATTTTTTTTTTATTTAATTATTTTTTTATATTTAAAATTATTTTGATGAGCTGATATCAAAAATATATATATATTTTTAAATAATATTATTTTAATATATTTTTAAATAAAAAATACCTTAAAAACAATTTCAATCATATTTTTAAACCTGCAATTAATCTCTTACGAAAATAGAATTGATTTACAAGTGAGATAAACATCCGCGATGAAAAGCATGCACCTTGTCTAAAATAAATCGAAAGCACTCGCTTATATAAAAAGGCATACCTAGAAACCTCTTTATAAAATTATATTGTCTTGAAAAATAATGGAGGAAACTAAGCAGAATAAAATGAGCTTAACAAATTGGTTCTGAAATGACCGCTGCCTTAGATTCCACACGGTTTCTATGACTAGATCGCCCAAGGCCACGTAACCAATTCCGTCAAGCTTAACAAATCACCACCTTTCAAAAAATAAAAATAAAAAACTATCTCATCCACCCAACCAAGAATAAAAAAATATTCAAAATAATATAATTTGACCACACGCGCCATTGTCCATCATATCTTCGAGATCACGATTTACACCTGCCTGTCAATTATTTTTGAATCAAATGATCAAAATCAATAATATTTATTTATTATTTTCATACGATACTTCTATCTATTATATTTATACAAAACTCCAGATCAAACCACTTTTTCATCGCCCCAAAATCATGTTCATACAACCAAACAAGCAGCGTATAAATCATGGAAATAATAATACAACATGGATTATCCAGCTAATTTTAAAAGGTCAGGAGGTCATGCTTTGAGAGCTTGAGAAATGGACCTTCAATGAGGACCAAAGGAAACACAAGGATGCTGGAAGAGGAAGGTGTTGCTTCTGTCGATTAGCACCTCTACTACACCCGGCTTGTAGTGGGTTCTGTTGCTCGCGGATGAAGCTCACGATTGTTGCTGTGGTCAGCTGGTCGTCGTTCATTGCCGCATGCTTCACGATGTTATACTGTTGTCAATGGTGAGGAGGAGAGTCTGGCATGGTCAACGTGGAGAAGCTGGGCTGTCATCCGGTTCTGGTGGTGCTGTTCGTGTTCAGGCTGTTGGATTCTTGGCGGTGGCAGCTGAAGCCGTGCACGGCGGAGCTAGAACAGGGGAAGAATAAGAGCGAGGGGCAGATATTTTTTCGTATTCCAACGAGAGAGAAGGCTTATCCGTTCCTTTGTTTACTACGGTTGTTGCGGAACGTGTTTTTAATTTTTTTTTTTTGTTAAGTCGCTTTGGTATATAATAATGAGAAACAAGTATTTACTGTAGTAGGGCTCCCATTGTGTGGCTTGTATGGTTTCTGTAGAGAGTGAAGAATTAACCATCGATTTATATTATTCAAAATATTTTAATCTCTAAACTCTTCAGTACTCGTTTACAAATTACAATCTTCTTCATTTCTTTAAAAATTCAACCACCATCTAGATTTCTAATTGTTTTCAAAAATCTCTCTTTTAAAAACTATTCCCTTTTTTTCTTTGTTTTTTGAGTTTCAAAGAAAATTTTATTGTTCCCTAATATGTGAAATGACAAAGAATTACAAAATGATAAAAAAATAGCCAAATAATATATAAATATATATGTATATATTTACGTTGTTTTTAAAAAGTATAATAAAAATAGAAGGTTAAAAACGAGTCATGATAAACATCTACTTTAAAAAATTCATAATAATTTTCGTCTTGAGACTTGCTAGAGGCACGAAACACTAACCTTTTTGTCAAAAAAATTGGTGAAGGGACCTTAGGTGTGGGTAGATCGAGAATACCTTTGCAAAGAGAAAGATGTCCTCTCGAGGTTAATAGTTAACTGAAAGTTTGAAAGTGTTGTGAGTTTATTTTGAAAATATTTTTTCTATTTAAAAATAATATTTTTTTATTTTTTAAAAATAATTTTTGGATATTAACTTATAAAAATGATTTTAAAAACATTTATTTTTTTAATTTAAAATCAAAAATCAATTTTTTTTTTAACATATTTTTTAACAAAGAAAAAATCAATCTTCGCCGTTAGTGTGAATAATCGGTCATCCCTATCAAATTAACTGTCTAAACTCAATTTAATCTGGGTTTCTTCTTGTTGTTGAAGAATTTGTTTAGTGGCTGAAGTTTTTTAGTTAAAATCTTTTAGTTACTAATGGGAATACTATTGTAAATAATTTATTAATTTTATTAAATTTTTATACGAGTTATTAAAAATAGAACATATTATTAATTTATAAACTATAAAATGTAAAATAAAATTCCAAAAAAAACAAACTAAACATTGGTCGAAGTAAATTTTCATCTTAATATTAATATTCCATGTTGTTTCTTCAATGACGTTAAAGCTCACGTACATTGCTGCGTGGGCCGGGGCGGGTCACAGCAGACAAATTAACCATTATGTACGGAAGGTGCAGGTTTAGGAACCTAGTCCCACCCTCACGGGAACAAAATAAACCTTCCAAAACGCTCTCTCCCTCCGCCACGTGGCACCGCGTTTTCCCTCTGAATCCAGACGGCGTTTACCGTCTCTCTCTTCAATGGCTTCTTCAATTTTTCTCACTTCAACCATTACGACTCCTCCTCCTTCCTTGACAGCCGTAAAAGATAGCCAAACTCGCAACCCCTCTTATCTCCAGAAATTTCCCGGAAAAGTGACAGAAAATAAAGACATTTTCACATAAGCTACATAAAAGAGAACAAGAAAAGGCTTGATGCGATTTTTTTCTTTTTTATTCTTCTTCTAATTTTAGATGGCTTTAGCTCACAATGCATCACTTACCTCGATTTCTCTCTCGTGACAAGAAAACTAGCTCGATGGACCCAAAAAGTCGAAGGAGGCCCAGGCTGGAGAGACGTAATGCGTTGAAGCACATTGAGTACGATGCTACTTCGTCGTCTTCATCTCTAGACGATCCGTCGCCGTCTTTACTTACTCGATCACTTGATTTACCGGATCGGACTAGTTTTCGAATCGAAGGAACCGAAGGTGAGTTCGACCGCATTTTTCGTAGCTTGGGCCTCTCTGGTCCCGAGGATTTTGCGATTCCGGAGGCGGCTTGGGAAGCTATGAAGGTCCGCTCATCTTCTGATGTTTTGCCCCGGTCCAGATTGTTCGAGTCAGATAGTCCGAAAGCAGCTGAAGAAGTTAAAGTTAAGGTTGAAGTGACCAATCGGCAAGAGGAGAGCGATGTGCGTGCTAGGGTTTTAAATAGTGTTAGAGTTAGGGATTCTTTTACTGAGTCGACCCAAAACGAGCCAGCTGAGTTGAACAAGTTTCGTGATGTTGATAATCGTTGTGTATCAGTTGGAATTAAAGGGCTTAGGCCGCCGCTACTGAAGCCGCCACCGTCGATGACATTACCTGTGATTGATAAAGAGTGTTCAACTTGGGATTTATTGAGGGATTTCGCACCTGAAAATGATAGAGTGGTTAATAATAACATAGAATTCAGTCATGATGATGAAGAAGAAGGACAAAGAAGAGAGCAAGTGATTAGTGCAGATGTTGACAACGAGAGAGAAGAAGGGAATTTGCCGAGGATAGATGAAACTGCGGTTTTATCAGAGTCGTGTTCATTTTCCACGTCTAATGATGATGATTCATCAAGTAGTACAACAGAACCCATGTCGAATATTTCCCCCAATGGGAGATTTAGAAGGGTTTTTACCGATTGGGAAAAGGGTGAGCTACTCGGACGTGGCTCATTTGGGTCGGTTTACGAAGGAATCTCTGAGTAAGTCTTGAATCGTTTCTCTTATTATTTTTTCATGATGTCTTTGTTTAGTTATTTATGGTATTTAGAATCACCCGTTTCCACATCTCTCATTGAGTTATCAGAAAATTGTAGCTTATTTTTACGTTATTGGCATTTGAAGAGGAAAGCTGTTCTTGTTTTCCGTTGCGATTCATGATTTTAATGGCTGAATACCAAGTTTGTGTGTAGGAAGGGCGAACATGGTATGCTTTATCTTTGCATATCAAAATTAATGTTTTCACGTTAATTGTTTCTACTGGTTGTTTATCTCCTCCAGCGATGGACTCTTTTTTGCTGTTAAAGAGGTTTCACTGCTTGATCAGGGAACTCAGGGGAAACAAAGTATTTATCAACTTGAGCAGGTGAGATAAGCTTGATCCTATCTTATGGTGTTGCTATATTCTCTGCCCTTTGCTTACGAAAAATAAATTATCTTGAGGTCTATAATTAAATTTTTCTCTTACCAAATGCTCTGTTTTTTTTCCCTTACCTGATCATGCACTTTCCCTGTTGTTTTCAGGAGATTGCTCTTTTAAGCCGGTTTGAACATGAAAACATTGTTCAATATTACGGCACAGATAAGGTATTTTTGCTTTTATTTTAATCTGTTTCTATTTTGTGCCAAGTGTATATTCTTTAGAAAAATTTCTTCTTTCTTTGTCTCTTGTTATAACCTGGTTTTGAACCCCTTTTTTTTTAAAGGGTTTATATTTGAAATTGAAAGATTAAGGACTAATTTTGATTAAGAGATTGATTTGTCAACTTGTGGAAAAATAAGAACTATAATGTGTTTTTGTATTTCTCTTTTTAATATTTAGATTTGATTAAAATTTAAAATCAAAATTTGTCAAATTTGAAAATAACTAAAATTATCATGATAATATTTTTCAAACTGGAGATTAGGAGAGAAGGTCAAAAACACATTATAATCCTTTTTTCCCCACAAGTTGACAAATCAATATCTTGATCAAAATTAATCCTTAATCTTTCAATCTCAATTATAAACCCCTTAAAAAACAAATGGGTTCAAAACCAGGATATAACATCTCTCTCAAAAAATTGAAATGTAGTTAGCTCTAGATTCACTGAACAGCGAAAAAGGGCACATAATTACACACTGCCAACTCCAAGTGGTTAAAACTGAGCTGGTTTGAGAATAATAGATTATATATATATATATTCTGTGGCATGGCAAGTTTGCTAAATATCATGAATTTACATTCTTAGAGACACCCTGTATATTTTCATGACTTTTTTTCTCACTGCTTATCTCGACAATGGTATTCTTATTTCCTTTTCTTTAGAAATTTGATGATCGATGTTGTTCCTTGTATCTGTTTTCACAGGATGAATCAAAACTATATATCTTTCTCGAACTTGTTACTAAAGGCTCCCTTCAAAAACTCTATCAGAGATATAATCTTCGAGATTCCCAAGTTTCTTCATACACAAGACAGATTTTGCATGGCTTGAAGTATCTTCATGATCAGAAGGTGGTCCACAGGTGATATGAGTGTATTGTTGTGCCTGGATTGTGAATTTAATTTTGATGTTCTGAGTCATTGTCTCTCTCTCTCTCTCTCTCTCTCTCTCTCTGTATTATGTTCATGTCAATGTTCTTTCATGACAATTATGTTTTTGTTTTCTTATGAATAATGTGCAAACCCCAAGAATCATTTGGTTTACTTGCCCAAGGAGGTGCAGTTTACCTTGCGACCAAAAAGTTCTGTTTTTTTCACTCTGTTGTACCAAATTCATTCTAGCAACTCCAGTATAATATGCTGAATGCTGCTTTTCAAATCTAGTTATTTACTTTTTAGCACCTCAACCCCTTAGTGCTGAATCAACTTTCAAGAGCATTAATGTTGCTGGATTTTTTTCTCAATTGCAACACTTAGGGGTGGTTGGCTTCTTGCATGATGCTGCAGCTCCCTAAAAGTCCATTTTAGAAAACTTTTTTCAGCTCCTTTCCCTCTTTAAACCTACACTCGAGGAAGATGTGTGAATTTAGGAGAAACAGGGAATGAAGTTAAATTTCTCATCAAAGACATATTGTGCTGGTGCAATATCACATCCAAGGTTTGAAGTTAATGTCAATGCTAAATCTGCAGAATCCAGATCCTTACATGAAAGATCTATATGATCATGGGTCTTGGGAGTTTTTTTCCCAATTATCTCTTCCCATCTCTTGCTTTCGTGCATAGGCTTGCCACATCAAGTGACAGCTTGTTGACTGATGCACTTTCTGGATCTTCCTTTATTTTTCTCCATTGCTGTTCATTCATGTTAACTTGAATTTAGTACAAAATTGGCAATTGCTTTACATGCATGCAAATACATGCGCTTGTCCATGCACGCAGGCTAGTACAAGCAACAAGCACATCACATTTGATTTATTTCTTGATGTCTCGATTTCTTTTTTGTATTTTAGGGATATAAAATGTGCTAATTTATTGGTGGATGCAAATGGCTCTGTAAAACTTGCAGATTTTGGTTTGGCAAAGGTTTTGTTTTCTTCCTTATATTTCAATCTTTTATCTTGTTTTCTATAGACTTCTAAAATGGCTGCAAATTTCTTTTCTAATATTCTGTGTCATTTCCTTTTTCAGGCAACAAAATTGAATGATGTTAAATCTTGCAAGGGGACTGCATTCTGGATGGCTCCTGAGGTGTGCACTTATAACTTTAGCTCCTGTGATGAATCTATCAGTGATAGCATCAGACTTCGAGATAATTTATGAATATCATATGCTGGCTTGAATGGATGATTTAGGGGCATGCATGATTATCTAGCCTTTGGGGTTGAAATATGAGAGAGAATTTTGACTTTTCATAACCTCCTAAAATGGGAGCATCTTGGTCATCAACATTCTTTAGTGAAAGTGCAAGACAATCAATTCACCACTTGCTTTTGCACCGCATCTAGAATAGAAATTGCAGGGAACATATGCTTTGGAGCATGGTATTGGGATGGTTAGGGGAGGGTGTGGATTTGAAAGGGCATGTGCTCATGTACATATAGGATGAAAAATCATGATTTAAACCCTGTAGCTTTTTCTTGGTTAGTGTGGTGTCGTGCAGTAGGATCTAGTTGAGATGACTGTTTCACTTCCTGACCTCTGATGGATTTGAAAGGGCATGTGCTCATGTACATATAGGATGAAAATTCATAATTTAAATCCTTGAGGTATCTCTTGGGTAGTACGGTGTTGTGTAGTAGGAGATAGTCGAGATGATTTTTTCACTTCATGACCTCTGATAAATCTATACATGCATAGCTTAATCCTGTATCTCACTAAATGTGGATTATGATTTTTACCATTTTTCATTTGGCAGTCATTGCATTTAAAAAGAGTTATGCCCTGTGCTTGTCATTATTGTCTTCTTATGTGCTGTCTTAAATCATATTCCCTTTGTAGAAATTAGAAGATCAACTATGGATTCTTTGTAACTTATTGGGTGGGTTGTCTGAGTTCTAGCTCAAAGTTATTATTGAGGTATAAATTTTAGGGAGTAAAATTGATTTGTCCTTCATATTTGCAATATTTAGGTTGACCAATACTTTTGTTTGTGAACAACGTTGCCTGGTTGCAGCCATTATCTCTATCTGACTTCTAGTTCCTTGGAATTTCAAAGCAATTGCAATTGGGTTCTGGACAGATGTTAGCATGTCTGACCTGTGCAAGAAAATTTCTGATACTGATCGCTGTGTTGCAGGTTGTCAATAATAAAAACCAAGGATATGGGCTTTCAGCTGATATATGGAGTCTGGGATGCACAGTGTTGGAGATGTTAACCCGTCAGATTCCATATTCTGAATTGGAATCTGTGAGTGCTATTTTTGACACATCTTGATATCCTATCATAATTATGCTGTCACATGAGAGATTTTGATAGCATGAGATTTCTACTCGGTAGATGTGTTCTTGCATTAGCCGGTTTATGCATAAACTGTCCAGTTTTTTTATTCACTCCATTGCAACATGACATGCTGTTTGATTTTTGAATCTTAACAACTTATCTTTCTGTAACTCAACAGATGCAGGCATTATTTAGGATTGGCAGAGGTGTTCCACCACTTGTTCCTGATTCTCTTTCAAATGATGCACGGGATTTTATCCTTCAATGTTTACAAGTTAATCCAAATGACCGGCCTACTGCTGCTGTGCTCTTAGATCATCCATTTGTGAAGAAAAATCTTTCAACATCTTTGGGCTCAGCATCTCCCTATATTGGCCGTCGATCATAGAAGTTTGTGGTTCATTTTGATTCTGAGAGATCTGTAAGTTAAACTTTATTCTCTGATAACTCCTCTCTTAACTCTGCATGGTTGTGTTGATTCAAAAGCCAGACATTAATTTGTTATGACTCCCCATTTGACAGACAATACTGCCACTCTCTTTTTAAAGGAGGGTTTCATTCCTGTCTCCAGGTGACAAATGCGAGATCCTTGAGGTGCTTGTGGTTGGGACGTTTTAAATCCTGGTGTTTTTCTTTTTTCCTGTAAAGAATCGATAATAGGAGTTTGACCCAATATCTTCCACTTTCTAATCAGAATCAGTGGAAAGTGACCTGACTGGACTGGCAACAGATTTTAGGATAGTTATTTGTCATGAAACTTGTATTATAGGAAATTTTCCAAAATATTTTTGGCTGACCTTCTGCAAACAGCATTCTCAACAGTAATTTTAATTTCTCCATGCCCCATTGGACCTATATCTGCGAGTGAGATTATTCTTGATAATTTGACTATTCTTTTTTCTTAACCATCACGTCTCTGTCAATTTCCTAACTCATTTGGTAAGTTCGCTCTTTGAAACAGATATCCAGGATGGAGCAAATGGGATCTTTATTTCACATTGCATACTCAAGTTGGATGACATATCCAGGGACTGTTCACTGCATCAACCATCGATTGAGAACTTGGCCCAAAGTCTGCATGCCTGTTATTACAGAATTGAATTTGAGGCATTGGGCGGATCTGGGATTGGATTTTTACGGTCTTGATATGAACACAGCAATCCACGGATTCCCTGCTCTGAAGATTCAGGCATCACGGACGGACCGAACAGCTTGAATTACTGTTATGTTATTGTCTGTTGTGGAAAATAAATTCCCGATGTCAACTTCTTCAACATTGATGCAAGTATTTGCCTCCGTTTATATTTTCTCGGGGAGGGTTGTAGCTTGTTACTCTGAGAGCAATTGCTATGAGAATAGGGAAGGGTGCAGTATTTTGTACATATCATCATTATCGTAGCAAATGTGAATATCATTTTAGTTTTGCCTTTGTTGTTTTTTCTGTCCCAAACAATAATTATTTTCTTGAATATCCTCTGAAGCTACAAGTTTTTCCACAATAAGTTTCATACCTAAGCTCACCGTGACTGGATGGTGGTTGGGCCAAGCTGTCTGCTTGAACTGCTTTCTTTGAATGTGCTTTGAAAAAATGATCAAACTTTCTAAAAAAAAAAGAATTCAGAAAAGGAAAACCTTGATTTATTTTCCTGTTTTGATAGTTCAAAACTGTGTCGTTTTTAGTTTTTCAACTTTGTGATGAGGTCGAAACACGTATTTTTAAAATTTCTAGTTTCTTATCACAAGTTTTTCACTGTTTACCAATAAAACATAATGAATAATATTCTTTTTATGCACAGGCTAGTGTTTACAGTGTAAAATATTAAATATTTTTTTTACAATTTGATATTCAGTTAGTGCTGTAAATTTAATTTTTATTTTAAAATTTATATGAATATTTTTTAGTTAACAATATAATTGTTTCATAATAATTTTAATTAAAATGGAATAAAATTAATATTTACTGTTAGATTATCAATGGTATAAAATTAATTCGAATTTAATCTTTATCTCCTTAAAGAATGCTTTTTCCCGTTTCTAAATTAACATTTATTTTTAATTTCTCAAAAAAAAATGAAAGCTAGGAATAGAAAACAGAAATAATTTTTTTTATTAACGAACAAACCTTGGGTTTAGGTCAGACGTCCACAAAATAGGGTTAGGGTCGAGAATGCTTCCGATCCTATTTAAGATTTGTGATTAAGATTCATCTTTATAAATTATTTTGATTTATCTTCAACAGGATTGTTTTGGTTTCATGAACTATGATGATGTGGTCTCACCAATTGACTCATGTTTTCTGGGTTATTTTTTCTTAATTTAATTTATTTCTTAATCTTCATCTCTTATGAATAAAAAATATTTTTTATAATTACTTTTGATTTATCTTAGATTCATAACCTAGAGCATGAATTTAACAAGTTACTCGGGTTAACTCTAGTTATTTTTTATATAATTTTAAATATTTTTTAAAATCACCATTCAATAATAATTTGATTGAAAATTGAACTTTATAAATTGTTATGATTTGCTTTTATGTGGTCATTACAGTCTCATTATCGAAGTCATGAATTTAATAAGTTAATCCGACTTGACTCACGGCTATCCAATATAATTTCATCTTGATATTTTTTTTAAAAACAATAAACTTAGAACTTTTTGAGTCAAATTATATTTTTATCTATCATCAAGTTAATGTAATAACAATCAGATGAATTGTATCATGTATTAGGTGAACCTACACAGTTTTATTCTTTTCATTAAGAAAACATGTTGGCAAAGATGTTTTAAATAGAATTTGAGCCGACCCGTAATCCAAATCCAGTGCATTGTTAAATAAATTTAAACTTTTCCAGCGTACAAACTAATTAGCCTTGGCTGCGAAACTATCATTTCCACTCTTCTAATCTTTCTATCTTGGGTCCAGCCTGTTATTACCCAAATTCAAATTTAAATATTAATGGGCCATATATCTAGACTTAACAGAAAACCCCGCCCAGCCCAAGTCAAACCCGTAGGCACGCATTCTCACGTGCAAAAAGCGTAGAAACGAAGATCGATAAAGGGCCATTTCATGGTAGTGTTTAAAATGTCAGTCGCCAGTGACCCCAAAACGGCAACACCAATCAGACGGAGGGAGGGAGGGAGAGAGAGAGAGAGAGAGAGAGAGCTAATTATGGCATTACAGTAAATAAATTAATAAATAAATAGGCAGAGAAACCCAGGGACGGCGTACGTAACCGCGAAGAAAGGGTGTGTATCTCTCCTACTCCACACCCGTAATTCTCAAAAATAAACTTTATTAATTCGATCCACCCACCCCCTCAAATCGTTATTTAATTTATTTAACCTCTCCTTCAGGTATGTCTGATTCCGATTTAATTTACATTTTTAGGGTTTCGGATTCCGAATTCATTTTAACTGTGTGAATCTTGTGGAACTGACAAAACCTGAATTTCTTTTTTTGGGATTATGCTTGTAGCTTTGATTTGCTCTGTATAATTTGATCAATTGTTTCATTTGGACCGCTATATTATTATTATTATGAACCCAGAGTTAGGATAAGCTTAGATTTGAAGGCTAACTCTGAGTGATTGATAGGATGGCTAATTTGCGCAAATACTGTGTCCTGTTCTTATGCATAAATCATTGGTTTGACATTGAAGATTCATAATTCAATGATTTAGGCATCTTTTTAAATTTAAAAACTAAATGCTTAAGCGTAGATTTCAAATGATAAACTTGCATTTGATGTTGACTTAATTTGCCAAGCAAGTTGAGCAGGTTCTTGCTGGTTGACCTATACATTGCTGTTATGATTTGCAAGTGTCTGGATGTATAAAACTTGAAATTCATCTGTTTCACTTGTTTTTTGCTTTGGCAAAACCTTTTGATGTATTTTCTCCTCATTTATCCAAACTTGTGAGCCAAGCTTGACCTCAGATATTTTCCAAATAGTCACTTAAGTCATGGTTAATTAGTCTGTAATTAATTGGAATGTTGATGTTGGAAATGGAGTTGAACTATGGTTATGTTGCTACTTGTTTTGCAAAGGCGAACTGGATATTATTGCTCTTGAACTTTACAAAGCATGCTCTTGAGTCGTTGTCCCTCTTGTTCTTAATCAAAAAAAAAGAAAGAAAGAAAAACCCCACTACTCCAGGCTATTAGTGTGCAGTATGACTGTATTTGTGGTTTTTTTTTTAAATATGAAAATATATATCTTAATGGCACTTGTCCTATTGATCCACAATTTCTTGTCATAAGTGATTTAATTTCTCTTCAATTAATTAAAAATTTATCACATGATTTATGAAAGTTTTGAATTTTACCTAACATATGTTTTTCAAAATAGTTTCTTTGCAGGTAAATATGCATTTGAAGCCAACAGCTACTTGTTTCAGTGTCAACTGTGGCACCACCTCGATAAGAGGTCAGGGCTTTAAGGTCCTGTGGGTAGTTTATGGCTAGTTGGTTGGCACCCAATATATTGGACAGGAAGGGTTAGTATAGGTCCGATCTAGGTTAAGGCAAGGGTGCTAGCCTAAATTATACAATTAATAAAGGCAAAAAATGTGGATTTTGAACCTTAAAACTTCTATTACTTTTCAACTCTGCCTGCATGAAAAATAATCTTGAATCAAGCAATCTTTCAATGTTCTCAACGGAAAAATAATTTTCCTTGGTTGTTTTATGGATTAGATGCTATATATATATATATCCTTTATTGGTGATAATAGGCTATGAAGGTGTGCATAAGTTTTTTGCACAGGCTATTTCGAGATTATGCTTTTCTTTTATATTGCTATTCCAGTTGTTTTAATAAAGTCCAGCTGTTTGGTGATTCAACTTCTTCATGTCTTTGGAAATGTTACTTCCTTCCTTTCTGTTTCCGATATGTTGTTAGAAATTCTTTAGTTAGACTCTGGTAGTGTATTTACTTCTTGAAGTGTTTATGATTCTTGTAATTTTTATGGGACCAAACAGCAGAACCATTATCACAAACTGCTGCAGTGAATGTTAAATTTTATATTGTAAAGTCATTTTCATTGTGTTTCCTTTCCTTGTAAAGCTCTTAATCAGATGCCAAGAGTGAACATGGATGGATATGGTAGGTCTCCTATGTTTACAGTGGAGATCTTTATGAAAATATAAATAATTGAAGGCGTGCAATGTTTTTGGGGCTGGTCATTCACAAAGTACTAATTGAGGACACAGCCAAATAATTTGAGATCTGAATTTTCAATTAAGTACCAATCTATTTTGATATATTTCTGCATTCAATTAAGTACCAATCTATTTTGATATATTTCTGCATTCAGTGGATGATGTATCTGTAGCATTCCTCATTGAAATATATGTGCAAGAGGCATCATGTTCTGCCTCCTTTTACCTATGTTGATATATTGCTTCAATAATCAGTTCTGGTTGAATGGTGGTTACCTTGTGCATTCTGAGGTCCACATAGAACAAAACTGAATTATGAAGCACGAATACTAAAATACATGTCATAGGGTAAATGTATTTGGATGAAAGTGCAGTAACATATATCATATGAATGCTTTTTTATCTGATCTCTCTCGCTCTCTCTCAATTTAGGTTTACT
This sequence comes from Salix purpurea, assembly GCA_027405865.1. Taxonomy (NCBI): domain Eukaryota; kingdom Viridiplantae; phylum Streptophyta; class Magnoliopsida; order Malpighiales; family Salicaceae; genus Salix; species Salix purpurea. The sequence continues at coordinate 5,294,572 of CM050329.1, read as the reverse complement.
TCGAGAATGGCAAAAGTTAATAAGCTGCGATGCAAGGCTGATTCCCGGCAGCACAGAGTGACACCATATGCATTGTCACCTTGTTCACGGAAGGCTGGTAAAAGTTGCCACTTGAAGAAAAAACATCCAAAAGCTTCAGAGAAGAAAGATTGGGAAAGTGCTACTTGCTCGATTTGTCTGGAGCATCCTCACAACGCAGTGCTTCTCCTTTGCTTCTCTTATAAAAAGGGCTGCCGTCCATATATGTGTGCCACCAGTCGTCGTTTTTCCAACTGTCTTGAACAATACAAGAAAGCTTATACAAAAATAACTCCTACAGAAGGGGTGCAGCAAGAAAATAATTCAATGGATCATTCAAGACTCACCTTGCATGTGGAGCCAGCCTATGAGAGGGTGGAGGTTCCAGAGCTTTTATGTCCACTTTGTCGAAGTCAGGTTAAAGGTTGGACTGTGGTGGAACCAGCTCGGAAGCATCTCAATGCCATGAAAAGAACCTGCATGCAGGAGAAGTGCTCATTTGCTGGAACCTATAAGCAGCTGAGGAAGCATGTTAAGGAGAAGCACCCAATGGCACAACCTCGAGCTGTGGATCCTATACTCAAAGAAAAATGGAAGAAGCTTGAATGTGAAAGAGAGAGAAATGATGTAATCAGCACAATTATGTCATCAACGCCCGGGGCACTGGTGCTTGGTGATTATGTGATTGAGCCAGGGTATCGGGGCATTCATAATGACTACGATTCTGATTCTGATTCATCATTGGATGACGGCATCCTGTCTCTGGGGTCATTTGATAGAGGGCAGAGTAGTGGCATCCACTTTCGTAATGGATATCACCTAGAGTATGATTCATTGGATGAGGATGATTATGGGATGCGCCGTCCTGGTTCAGCGGCAATATCTGGACGTGGTTTTCACAGGATACTGCTGGGGAGACCAAGGAGACGGTGGTATAGAGGTAGTAGAGGTCGAAGTTACTGAACATGATTGGGATTACGGAAGCAGTAAACTATCTCAAATTGGTTTCTCTACACTATTTTTTTCTGCTGCGATCAGGTGCCGTGTGTGATGGTTGCTTGTGTACCCTGATCTGGCGCCATCCCATTGGTGTCAAATAAGTGGTTTCCAACAAGTATTAGGAATGATAGTCCGAGGGCCTTGCCTATGATTGTAGGACGTTCGTTCTGATAAGGATTTAAAGCATTTAATTGGTCAGTTTAGGTGCACGATATCATTTACGTGCATAGTAATTTGAACTGGGATCGAGTTAGGTTCGTTGTTGATATATTTCTTTCGTGATTGATGCCATGTATTTTTCCTCGTTTATATTCAACGAGTCTCTCATAATTATGTATCCTGTACATCTTGGACTGAAGATTCAAGCACCATGTGGTCTTCTTTTGGTTTGACTTTTTATTCCTGCTGCTAATGTATTTGCTAGAACGGTTCTTCTGATGTATGCATCCTAATCTGGCAAAACATGATTCAAAACTTCAAATGACGAAAATTATTAGCACTTTTATTCAAAAAGAATCTCAAGCTTTTCAAGGAAAAAAAAAATAATTGCTGCACTGACCACGTCGATTTCCAGCCCAGTCTTGCTTGTTGCTTAGCTAGAGAGGAAAAAATGATGGAATCAGCATATTTTTCAGTTTCAGTTTTGTCAATTGCTAGCCATCTGCAACTGTAGCAGTATCTGTAATGCGAATGATTCGGCATGGAAACTTGAAAATACCCGATGAGGATGATTGACTTCGAATTTCAACTCCTCTGAATCCTATAAAAACACTCATCACGAGAAAATGTAATCCAGCTGGTTTTTTATGTCACTGGGATATCCCTGCCTATTTCAGCACGTTCGTCCAAGAAATGTCGCTCTTTCCCAGGAGCGAGTATTGCTGCTCGCATGAAACCGAGGCGGTGCCAACTAAAGCCTGCGAGAATGAGATCCATGGCCCACTGTGACATTTCGCTGCGATGATGTGCAAATCAGCTTATGAAAAGGCTTCCAGAAACCACACTCCCAGCTGTAACATTTATATCTTGTGTAGTTGCTGTTTTTTTATAGGGAAAAAAACTGTTTAACGGGTCAATTTTTTCTTTCATTACACCTATATAATTGCATTTTAAATTTATATTTTTTTAATTTATAACGACTTGCTTTTCATTTATTTTTTATATAAAAAAATATCTCACAATATTTCAGCTAAATATATATTTTTCAACATTTATATAGTAGTATAAGCTATTACAATATTATAAAGCAAACTGTACTTGCAATCTCTTTTTATAGTCTTAACAGTCAGGAATGATTTTCATGGATTGCAATTAATCCCTCCACAGTCTTACTATTTTGCTTGCATGATTTTCAATATTTACCATTTCATCTTGAAAATAAATAACAAAGTAACCTTGACTAAAAATGTTAAAAACATTAGTATTTCTTTTTAATAAAATATTAATTAAAACTAAAACCTCTCGGAATAGATCTTCACACATATTCAGCGTTATTGTTCACTATACAATACAATGATGATTTTGTTATTTCCACCTAGAATCATTAAAGTGGCTATTTGGAGGCATTGAAGTGTTTTCACAATAATTATATTTTTTTCATTTTCAAGGCATAATAAAATAATCAAAACACCCTTAAAAATAAAAGTTTATAAACTGGCATCTAATGGTTTTTTATAAACATCTTATTAGCTTTTATAGTCTAATGTAATATGACGTGATAACAAAGAGCTTAAAATCTGCACAACAAGTCTTGAGTTCAAGTTTATAAACATCTTATATATATTCTCATAACCCTAGTCTATAGGTTTAATGATAACTCTAATCTACAGGTTTAATGAGTCAACCTTGGCTGACTTAACCTATAATACTTAGATTACAAGTTTGTCATGATAATTCATTTGAATCAAGCTAATAATTTTTTACTCAATATTGTCATTTCTTATTCAATAGACTTGGAAATTGAGCTACATTATTTGTCCTTTTTTCAGAAAAAAAAATTCCCATATTATTGTGATTACAAGTATTTTTCAAAAAACTTATTTGACCTACTGAGTCATGTATTTTTTTTCTGTTTTGTTTTAAAACACTTACAACACATGAAACGCAAAAAAAAAAATCAAAATGCTTATACACACATCTTATATACAAGAGCAGTTTATTACAATTAATGAATCAACCTTTGATTTATGGCACAGAGAAGTACTCTATACAGAGCAAGTAAGCTTCAGCTTGATGATAATAATGCATGGAAAATAGCCCTCTTTTCTTTTCTCAATCATAAAACTAACTTCTTTTGAGAGTGAAAAGGAGTAACCAGGTATCAAATCATGCTAACATACATGTACAGTTTCATATCATTTTTAAAAACACCCCCTTTTCTCTTTTCTAAAAAACTAGCAAGGAATTCTTGGTATCATACTTCATTTTCTCTAAATTTGGCTGCACAGCAAATTGAATCATCGGCGGAGGACCGCAAGCCAGAGCCAGAGCATCACTTGATCCTTCCGGGACATGCTCGCGCAGGATACTCTCTGTAACGAACCCAGTGCTGTATAGCCATCCTTCCTTGGTAGACTCTTGAACCACATACCACACCTTCAATCTCTCGTGCTCCCTCGCCCAAGAATCAAGCTCGTCCCTCAGCAAAATATCGTCCTCGGTGCGGTTCGCATACACAACATACATCTCAGTATCGTCCTCTTGGTCCTTCAAAATCGCTTGAATCACCTGATAAATTGGTGTGATTCCTGTGCCACCGGCTATCATGGCCAGTTTCCTTGCAAACTTGGGTCTGCCATGAACCAGGAAGTTGCCGCAGCCAGCATATTCGATGTGACCGAGCGGACCCTTCACGTCTATCACAGACCCCAGCGCGAGAGAGTCAAGGTGCTGTGACATCTGCCCTCCGTTAGGGAACTTTGGATTCACACCTTTAAAATAAACTTTAACCACAAGATCAAAAAACCCCACCGCGTCAATGGCGCTGGTCGGGGTATAAGCTCGCATGCACAGCTTGTCATCAATAGCAGCGGACAAAAATATGTGCTTCCCTACCGGCAACCCCAGCACCTGATCCTCTGATGGCAATGCGAATCGAAAAAGACGCACATCATGCGAGAGAATTTCCTTCTTCACAAGCTTGCACTGAATTTTTTCACGCGGGACAAGAGCAGCATTTCTTTCTGGGGCAATTTCTTTGACAGGAGCCAAGTTCATCAGTGGTATAATATTGGATGCACCGTGCGCTGTGCTATTAGCCGAGGACGGGTTCGAGTCAGATGTGTAAGTGGTTGAATTGACCACTTCTCCAATCCGATAATCCTCGAGCATCTTCTTGGCTTTATCAGAGTGTATAGCATCAAACTCTTCCGTGCAATCAGTGCCGGCATTGATAAGAATGCTATCGGTGCCACCGGGATGGTTTTTAAGGAAGCGAGTGCAGTCATAGACATGACCATGAACAATTATCCATGCCGATTCAGCCGAATTATGTTTTTTTACTTCTGCCATGGAAAAAGCTTTTGAGGAAGTGTTCATGAAGGGCGTTGAAACACTTTTCTTCAGAGCTTGGATATTGTCCGATGAATTTTCTAGGTGCCTTTCCTTAGCCATCCACCCACTGGATTGGTTGCCTGGCACGGTGGGGTGCTCGAACACAATTCCAATCTCACCCTTGTGACGCTTGCAGACATTTGTTTTAACCCGGAACCAGCAGTTGTTCATCATTCCCTGCTCATCACAACGGTAACGAATGAACTTTATTATCAAACTATATATTTATAATCGTGGTAAAAGAGCTCCAATTCTAAATTTACTTTATACACACTCAAAACACTGATGAAAACCATAATTTAAAAGGAGGGTTTTAACTGATATTTGCTAAGTGTTTCATGCTCACTGTACTGGTTTTCAGCAGCACCTCAAATTTTTACACGTTTTCAGCCGAGTATGAATCGATTCTTCACGTTAGTACGGCTGGTAAAAGTATTTGTCACCATTATCAATCTCATAAAGCCTTTGTCCGGAGGCTGAATGAGTTGTCAACGTGATTGTTTTGGGAGATATCCTGGTTCTCTCATTATAACAGCTGGCGAGTTCAAGAACAGACCAGTCAGCAGTTTAATTTCTGGAGTTGTCGGCTCTGGAGGTTGTACGTCAATGTCTTGAACTAGAAACTCAAGCTAAAAGCACCAATTAGAGAATTATGTCGCTTTCGTGGGAAATTCAAGTTTTCAATTGGCACATTATTTAGCTAAAAGTTGACGACTTTGTTTTTGACTATAATCACGTAGCAGTGGGATGTGTTTGAAAGTCCAAGAACACAGGTTGATTGGGCATGCATTCATACATACCATGACATTCCAATTGAGTTTCTCGGGTTGGGTGTTAAGGGTTTCGTCCCAGGCCCGGACTGCAATCTCTTTGGCTCCGAGTAGCTCCAGTATCCCCACCTCCAGGAACCAGAAGCACCAGCACCAGTGTTTGCCGTACCTGTTGGGCTTCTCTGGGTGGTCCAGGTTGCAGACCCGCCACGTTTCTCCGCCGTCCACAGTCACCTCGACACGCGTCACTTTCTTACCACCCCCTTGATTTTAACAAAAAACAAAACAAAATTGCAAGTGAGACAGGAGGATTACTTTAAGTTCAAGAACTCTTCTTAAGCTCCAAAAGAGGAGAGGCGAGCGTATCGACGGCAGCTTGCTAAAAGACAAGTCAAGAACCGTTTAATTTAATGCGAATCTAAATCGCCAGATATAACTCCCCCGTTAAAATTAAAAGCAAGAAAAAACTATCTTCTAAGAAGAGAAGAAAATAAAAAAAAAAACTCACCGGAATATGCATAACCCTTCAACGTGTACGGCCTCTGAGTTGTCCGTGAGTTGATCGGCAATATCTCTTCGTGAGAAGGCGTTGTTATCACGGAATTTATATTCAGCTCATTGATGATATACTCTGGCTTATACCACCATGCTACATATTGTAAAACAACAAGGTTTAATTACATAATCGTTGCCTCGTGACATTTCAAGACGTGCCATGGACCCTCAAATTATTATTGTCATGAGCCACTATTATATTATATTATATTATATTATATATATCATGCCACGTACCTTCGGCATTAGCTAGCTCTGCATCGACATGCGAGGGCAGCACTCTATTGTCCTTGTAGTGATAATAACTATCTGACTCTTCAGTGGTAACGACTATTCTCCTCAACCATTTCACCATGCGCCCACCAATGAAACCCGGTATGATCATCCTCACCGGAAACCCATGGTCCGGCGCCAGGAGCTCACCGTTTTGCATATAGGCTAAAATAATATCACGAGATGGATCCAAAGCGAACTCTTTCTTGATACTAGTGCCGTACTTTGATCCGCCGCCTCCTGGCAGATCCTCGGCACCTTCAAAACAAACATTGAGGGCTCCATTTTTCCGGCGGTAGATCCCACACTTGTTGAGCAGCAAATGCAATGGCACGCCACGCCACACTGAAGTAGACAGCCCCGCAGCGCCCCAGTTGAACCCAATTGTCTGCTTCACCATGTTCTGCTCCTTGCGTCTGTTACCTGCGCAAACTAGAGTGACAGGGAGTTCACGAGCTGGGAATTCGGCGACTAGCTGCTCCATGGTGAAATGGGCTGGCCTTTTAACCAAACCGCAAACCTCGACGGTCCAGTCTTGCCACATAGCCCTTGGAACAGGACCATGGTTACGAACATAGTGAAGTGGGACCGGTGTGATGAACCCGTGGTGCATGAGACGAGCCAGTGGCGGTTCAGAGTTGAAGGGATGTTTCCCTGTAAGACGGACCATGGAAGGGTTGCGTTCGATCCAATTATCAGCCGTTCCTTCATCTCGTGGGTCGACAACCGATGGCTCTAATTCACTGTTACCTTTGTGGATCAGATCCTTATAATCAGCTTCATCTTCACTTGAAGAGTCTTCTTCCTCCAAAGCTGGAAATGGTTTCTGGTTGGACTGAGTAAAGTCATGGTTCGAGAAGTTCAAGGTCTGATCCGGAGAGTCGGGCCGGTGGTTTGAAACGGATTTGAAGGGAAGAGCCGCCCTGTTTACAGCGGGTTCGAGGTGGAATTGGCGGTTGCTGACCGAGGTTCTCATCAGCATCGCCTAGTATACAAGGAAAGGATCTTTCTTTACTTCTTCCTCTGATTCTTCTGTTTGGTTTCAAGGTGGGAATGAAGTTGCAATTCGTGAGGACTTTATAGGCCTCGTTTCGGCTAGTGGTAGAAAAGTCTCAAAAGGAAAACAAATGGGCCCCCTGATAACGTTTGTAGCTAGCGACTTTATTTTAGTTGGCAGTAATGCTTTACCCACAATTTACCGTGGATTAGATAAAAAGTTATAGTTAATTTTATTTATTTATATGCAATTAAATAAATTAAAAGCTATAAGGTTTAGAAAAAATTATAAATGATAACCAAAAATAAATTGAGAGAGATATGTAAATTAAAATATTTAATTTTATATGATTGGATATTTACTCGGTTATGTTTGCTAAATTTCTTTACTCAATCAAGTAATAATAAAAATAGATATACATATTAAGTTGATTGAATAAAAAAAAATGCAAGACTACATATATTATAAATATTATCTGAAAATAAATAGAAAAATATTTTAAAAACTAAAATTCATTTACAAAAATATTATAAGGAATTAAAAAAAAAACTCTTCAGAAATTAAATGCATGGACAAAAAATAATTATCATTTAAATAGGATTTTTTTTATAAAAAAGAGAGAGAGAAAGGTATTAATCTATATAAAAAATTGAAAAAATATAAAAGAAAAATTGGTTTAAAATAATGAGAGAGAGAAAAGGCAAACATTATTAGGTCATGCAAGATTGCGGCTCATGCGCAGGCTTTTGCCCTGGCAGTTCCACTCCACCAGGCTCTTATTTTTTTCTAATGCATTTAAGGTGGATGTTTTCTGTGACTGGAAAAATAGAGGTTAAAGTTTTTTTTTACCCCAAAATTTATTTTTCAACCTATTTTTTTTACCCAAAAAATCTATAAAACACCTTGAAAAACTTTGATAAACTTATCAATGGTATCAAAAAAGCCAAATAACCATTCTAAAACAGAAATCAACTCCAAACCAAAAATCTACTCAAATTTATATTTTAATATGAATTTTACAGATAAATAGACATTTATTATGATTTTTTTTTAATCAAATTATATAATTTGTATTATTTTTATAAACAAAATGTATCGTTCCTGATATTTCTGGTACACTATCCACACTTGATACCTTTTTATTTTAATCATTCTTCTTTCAATTTTACCATCGATTAAGAAGTAATTGGTTTTTAATTAAAATAAATTACATGAAATAAAACTCTAAAAATCAAAATATATTATAAAAGAAATACAATGTTTTTAGTTTATGTGCAAAGTGCTGGATCCTAAGTAACCAGCCCACACAATTTAGTTTTAGTTTTCTTTTTGGATAAGAAGATGATATGAAGTGAGCTATACAGATAGTTTTTCAGTGAGGAAATGGAAAAACAAATTTGGTGGTGTCGGCTATATGGACCAGAGACTGGAGCTAGCTGTGGCTTGAGTGGTTGACATGGACGTTGATGAGGCCACGGTTCTGGCCAGAGCCACACATGTAGCAGGTGACAGGAGCCGTTAAAAATAACATGAAAAATGTAAGTTATATATATATATAGTTATGATTTTTAAAAATATATGTTTAATTAAATTATTGTGGAATATTCCTTTGTAAAATAATATTCATTCATGAAACGGGTTACTTGAGCTTCTACAAAACTAAGATTTAGAACTGTTTTGCTTAAATAACCTTTTTATTACGTAAAACAAAATTATAATATTATAATATTAAATAGTCTATTAATGACGACGAGTGACGTTCATTTTCTTTGATATTACTTATTTATTTATTTATTTTAGTACGTTTCAAAAATATATTTGATTTGATAAAATATTAAATTTACAAATAAATATTTTTTTTTTGATAACTTTACTATGTTAATATTACAAATAAAAAATGAAAGAGATAATTTAAAATAAAAAATATTTTTAATGACGCTCTAGACACAAAGTCAAATACAAATTCTAAGATCAAAACTCGGATAAATACTCCCGTTTAAAATCGATAGTTTTGGAGCTAAAATATTTAACAAAAAAATTATTTTTTTCAAAATTAATGGAAGAATGTTAAAATAATGTTTTTTCCTATTAATATGAGATTTAATTTTTTCAAGAACTTTATTATTTGGTCTATAAACTAATGGAAGAAAGTTTTTCAGGGAATTATTAAGTGTTTTTCATCGATGACAATATATATATTTTGATCTATTTATTTTTCCGTATAAGATTTAAATGCAAATTGTTTTAGGAACATGTTAGATCTATCAAGTCTAACAATTGATGTCGCAAGCACCATTAAATTGTTACATGCTTACGATATATAATTTTCCCTAACTTGTGTTTTATTTCCATAACAAACAGGTCCTTAATTATTATCTTATCATTGTATTTAACATAAAATATAGTTTAGTTTCTAAATATTTTTTTAATTAAATCCCTATATGTTAAATCTCAAAACTCTTCAATAATTATGCAATAGAAATATGATATTGCTGAAAATAAAAGGTTATTTTTTCAATATATTTAACTTGACAATGAATCATTTAAATCATAGGAAAATATTTTTTTTTATTGAGAATTGATAAAGTTACGATGATACTAGAAAAAAAAAATAGTTTCAGCAACTAGCAATAATAATTTATTTTCAATTAAAAAACATTTTGCTTCATTTTATATCATATAACTATTATGAGAATATATTTCCTTCTTTTATATTATTTTCTCTTTTTTTATTATTTTTAGTTTGGGTATAAAGAACATTGAATTAATTTTAAAGCACTTTGAACTATTTTGTTGAGTACTTTTATTTTGTTGTTTTTTACTATCAAAACACATATATGCATGTCTTATGTATATGTTAATATGTGCATAAAATGTTATTTCCTTGCTATTAATTTTAATCTATACGAGTATGATGATGTATTTTTATTGATTGGTACATGTGGAATTTAGTGGTGAACATTCTGCCTAAAAATATAACATATAAGATCATCAAAGGAGGAACTAATTGAAGCTCTGTTTTTTTTTTTAAAAAAAAAAAAGCATAGAATAAAATAATTTGAAAAATTATCATGCTGCGAAAGTGCGGTATTTAGTAAATATATCTATTAAAAAGCACGACAAGGTAGATGTTGTTATTAAGAAGCATGATAAGGTGATGTCGTGCTTCATAAGGAAATTTAAACCTAGACTGAATAACACAAACATGGTCTCTCACTCCCAAATCGATTAACCCCCTTATTATATCTATTAAGAAAAACCCACTAAACACCTTCATTTTACCCTTAAAACAACTAAAAATCAAACTCACCACGAGTATGTAAGCATTATTGGATGTTTTTAAATGCAAAATCAATTATTCTTTTTGTTGTTGCTGCACCTCCCACTCCATCGTTTTTTTAGTCTTAAAAGTAAGGTAAGGATCCCACATTGTTATAGATATATGTTTTGTCTGGCTGAAATGAAATAATCATCTAGGTTGAATTTAAGCTTTGTTGAATTGATATGAAATTAGTTAAGAATATCATGGTTAATTTGACATGGTTGAGCATTGAAACGAGTTAAATTAATTATAAAATTAATTATTTGTTGCATTTAAACGATGTTAAGTTGTCGAGTTAAGGATTTTATGTGCATTGCTGGAATCAACTAGAAATATAATTATCCATGCATGATGATTTTATAGAAGAGAGCATTGTTGCAGTATAACTACAGTGAGTTAAATATTTAACTGAATTGTTTATAAATTGATAAACTTAGTCAAATATCCAGTTTTTGAACAGTAACTTTAAGGAAACATCATGTTTCCTGACATCAGTTAAAATCGTGATATTCTCACCATTTATTTTGTAAATCTATTTCCTTATTACAACAATCAATTTATTTTATCAGTCATTTGATGCGACACAAGTACAAATACACGTATCAATAATTAATGTGAATAAAATAGATGGGCTACCACTAAATTTCCCTGGAAAAAACCTCTTGTCCGGCTACTCAGTCTTGCTCGTATCTCGAGGACAAATCTCACGACACATGACGTTGACTCTTAAAAATAAACATTTTCCTAATCACATACTTAATTGCAAGGTTGTATAATTGCCGTAGCTCTACGCAACCTTTCTACATTTGAAAAGATCAAAATTTAGCTGTAATCTCTTTATGAGTCATTCTATAATCTCTTTATATTATTTTGGTGTGCTGATATAAAAATTAAGGGATAATGCTTTTTTTAATAACTGATCCGTAAATAGTTGCTTGGAAAGATGAATACTTTTTATTTCCTCTTATTTTATCGGAGAAATCTGACAATACATCAAAATGGATAAATGGTGCTGGGAAACTGGTGGAGAAAACCTAAAATAAGAAGAAGAAAAATCCACAAACCCAGTGAGAGAAAAAAAACTAATACCCGTTGAGATATGATGTATTGACATGATACAAATTTAAATAAGATCAATATTTGTCACATAACTTTCCAGTAGGTGTTTAAGTGGTAAAAATATTAAGTTTTTTTTTTGATAACCAGGGTGTCCAAGCTAGCTTATGCGCACCACAACTAATCCCCGGACTCACTGAACATTCTGCAAACCCAGTGAGCATATAAGACACCGCAGGGGTGATAGGCGTGCATAGTAGGTCTTGAATCCTGGTGCAGAGGAAAAAAAACAAGTTCTTTCAACTGCTATATTAGGACCCCACTTGCAATCTTAAGAGTTTTATGGTTGCTAATATTGAATAACTATGATGTTTTTAACTTGAGAATACGTAATGCACATAATTTAATAAAAAAAAAATCAAGCATCCCTAGAGTTGGACCTGGAGCAATGATGACTGCCGTTATGATAATGATGGATCATTGATGGTAAGCCAATAACAACTGGGGGACGCTGTGAAGTGGCGCACGGGCACTCCAGCAGCCAATGAGCCAAGAGATGGGGCGGGGTTTGAGGCACCGAATCAGAGCGAGACAGAGAACACGAGGAAGGTAGAGGTAGAGATAGGGTTACGTAGCTATAACAGAAATGGAAAGGGTCAGAACTCACAAGTCACAGCTTCGCATGTGGATCGACTGGGGGCGGCTAGTGGAGAGCCGAGGGGGCTAACGAGACGTTGGCTTTTGGTGAACCCTTGAGCCGCCTTCGTGTTTGCTGGCTCATTTTTCTCTCTCTCTTTTCTTTCCCATATCCATTAGACAAAAGGTTCATAGATTGATGGCCAACTTTCACAAAGTTTCTTTCTGTTTTATTTCCAGCTGTCAATTGAAACGCAGCCCACACAATGTGGTGGCGAAAACTAAAATAATTAATTATAGTATTCAATTTGGCATTGAAAACTATCAATGAAATATTTACAATATATTGATGGAACATTTCATCAACATTTTTATAGCGAAATAGCCAAAAGTGTCATGTCCTTGGATATTAAACTTAAAGGTTGATAATGGTAGCAAATTTGATTGGAGAAATAAGAGGGGTTAAAAAGACAATAACCATGATGACTCGTGATTTATAGGGTAGTGAATTTGTTTATTATTTATAAAATTAGAAGGGTGTTATAATGTGCACTCCCTTGGATGTATTGGGACCTGGACATGGTTTGTTTGTGTTAGATGAGGTTTGGTTTTATAATATGAGTTATCAATGCATGTTTCAACTTGTTATGGTTAATACCAGATTTAAGGTCAATTATGAATATGACATGCATCGATATGAGAAATCAGTTTTTTATAACATATTAGATAGTTAGAGCAATAAAATATCCGAGAGAGAATGTCAATATATAACTAAAAAGTTTTTTTTTCATTGCATTATAATCAGAGGCAACATCATGACATCCAAAAATACTCCTCAAGTATATGTCTATAAAATCAAAATAATCAAATATGTTATAAACAACTCAAAATCATTGTCAATGGAGTTATATATCACTCTCACGTCTTTTATTTTTAATCGGAGATCTAACTCAACGTATACATCTTTCATTCTAAATGAACTCATTTTTCTTTGAAAAAACAGTTGGGGATTAAGTTATTAAGATTGATGCTGAAGTTCTTGTCATAGATTGTGTTTGGACTTTTAATGTATTTATATGTTAGACCAACATGTAATCTAAAAAAATTAGTTATCACAATCATGATCGCAATATAATTATATCTTAAAAAAACAACTCAAGCTCCAAATCATAATTGTATTACTAAATCACTTCATACCATGTGGGTATAGAATACCTAATACTTGTCACCCTTCACATTTGACGTTTTCATTGTCAATAACTTTCTTTTTCTTCTTCTCTTGTTTACGATGCAGTGGATAATGAATTAATTCACTTTTTATTGTTCACAACATGAACATTATTGTTCATATGTATGTGAACAATATTTCAACTAAATTTGATCGCCTAACCCTACCCACATGGGGGTCGGGCCCAACCTAGTAAAATGAAATGTATAAGAATCAATTTAAAATATTTTTGATTTCATTGAATGCTTTTATAACAATTTTTTTCAATATTGGGTCATTGATTTACATTCAAAATATAAACTCGGTACTAAATACCTGATTTCCTCTAAAATCTTCAAATAATAAAAAATAAAAAAGATCTTTATTTGAAAAAAACAAAAAAAATTAATATTTTATTTTCATGCATATGATGAAATTCTAAAAAAATTATAAGAAAATATCCATTAATAAAATGATATTTTTTTAAATAAAAAAGAAATATCATAACCAATTTATGATTATCCGTTAGGGTTTGGTTAAAATACCAAAAGTCACTCACCAATCATTTTTATTTCATATAATAGAATTTAACTATAGACTTTAATATTTAGAGGGTGTAAAACTATACTAAAATTAATGTTGAGTATACCTTTACATATTAAAGGCATACAAAAAATAAAATACAAAGTTAAAATTAAAATTAAAAACAGTTAAATTGTGAATGCTAAATTAAAATAACCATAATTTAAAAAAGTTAATTCGTCTCTCCAAACTATTTCAACAAGTATTCGTTCTCCCACCACCTCATAACAATTTCAGCCCCACCTTTGAAATTCCTTTTCCGCGGCCCACGGGGTGTGTGGAATCTTTGATGTCTGATCCACAAATCAAAGAAAGATACAATTCTCGTGTATATGTTTCAACTTTCAAGTGGTTCTTAGACTTACACATAAAAAGAATAGCGACTAGGTAACTCCCACTACGCGACAAAAACAATTATCTATACTTCATTATTCGACTCGGATTCTAACACAGAAGAGCACCACTTTCTTTCTTTTTCGACCAGTCATGATAAAATCAGCAGCAGTATCTCATTTCTAAATCATTTTTGAAAAAAATTAAAAAAAAATTGTTTTTACATTTTACTTTAAATCATTTTTTTGATAATTTTAAATTATTTTTATGTATTAATATCAAAATGATTTTTTAAAAATAAAAATATTATTTTGAACAAAAATCAATTTTAAAATAATTTCAACCAAACTCTCAAATATAAATAAAATCCAGGACAGAACACGTTTCGCAAACCATAGAGTGTCAGTGTTTTTTTTTTAAACAATAACACCTCAAAAAAAACTATGTAAAATTATCACAATTTAAAATAAAAAATAAAAAATAAAAAATAAAAAATATTACAATCTAAATATAATAGGCTGTGCTGTTAGAAAACAGTATAATATATAAAATTACACTTTATCTCTTAAATTTTTTTATAATTTTATAACACTTTACATTCTCCTTATTTAAAAGAAACTCAACAAAAAAATTGAATTATTTATAAATTTGTAATTGTATTCAATTTAATAATCAAAGAGTTATTTCAGAGTTGAAATTATAAAATTGCCATTTTACCATCAAAGCATAAACATAATAAAACTTTCATATTGTCATTTCATCACACACTTTATTTGCATTATAAATTCCCAAACTCGTTTCAAGCATCTGCATGAAAACATACAGTATAACTAGAGTTCGTTTATTTGTTTTCCGTCAAGTCTTGGGTCGTCTAGGATAGGAGGTCGTGGAAAGCATGCTCCAGATGGAAACACACTTACCGTTTCGGGAAACGACAAGTCCTCGCATCAGAGTCAGGACTCAGGATCCATTGGGAACGGCCATTGATTGCTGAACATCGGATCATTTAACTGTTGTTTTTTAAAATATTTTTTTGTTAATAAATATATTCAAATAATATTTTTTTAAAATTATTTTTGATATTAACATATGAAAATAATTAAAAAAAACCATTTTTTTAAATATATTTTTTAAATATATTTTTTAAAATATAGTGTCAAACATTATCAAAGTATTGATATATATTTGATCAGTGAAATAGGAATTCATATCTCGCATCTGCATTGGTCCAAGAGAAAATGCATTTGGTTGCTTTTCATGATGAATCAGTTGATGATGTGCATGTCGCTTTTGTTTCATTTATGTTGTGTCCCTTCTATTTGATGCACAATGCTGTGCAACTTTGGAGCTGATACGCATTTCAAAAGTAGCTTTTTTCAAGAGAAAGATTATAGAGGTTATGTCGTTCCTAATAGGATAGTTTATATGTTTTAAAAAATAATTCGCAAACAAAAAATCATGTTGTTCCCAATAATACCATTCACTATAATTTCCAATGTCCCCAACAAATCATTCTATTATGACATGCTATGTTTTTTTAAAAAAAATAAGAAATTTTGGTTTTACATGTGGTGGCATAGAAAGTTAAGAATCGTTTCCTGTACGAGTGTTGAATTCCAGTGATTCTTTGAACTTTACGCGTATAAGCTAAGCTAAGCTATAGGTCCAATCATGAGCTTTTTTTGGCTAAGAGGTCTCCAGACATCACTTTCTGTCGACTTTGATCGACTAGAGCTGTGTAAGAACAGGACCCGACCCCGCACCTTGTGAAAACTCGGAAGCAGATGGTTTTGTTGTGCTGTGGTGCTAAGGAAATTGAAAAATTGGCACACTGACACAAGACTAATGTTGCGATTCTGAGATGTTACCGCAGGGAATTTATGTCCGAAAAATCACTGGCTTGTTTTTTTTTTTTTTTTTTAAATGGAAAAGGTGATTTTCCCCCGACTTTTTGCCTTTAAATAATCTCATTGCCCTACATATAAGATTGGGGCAATATGGGAAGTTGTCTATTATCATTACACAAGAGATGACTGTAAGATTGGGTCAACCTCGCTACAATCTATGTTAAGGCTGGCTGGATATTTTGACAAAGTTGAATTGGCTCTTAAAATGGTATAGGAACATATAGAACATAGACGTGAAATGAAGAAAAAACAAAGACAAGATATGTGTGTATATGTATATGTATATGTTATTTAATGTAATTTTATAAGCTTACATCTAACATTATAAATATATTAACCAGACACACGTAACTGTTTTTTGTTCAACCTCAAATGCAACCAGTATTGTACTGGGTTAGGCTGAGTTCGGATAATTTAATTGAGCTGTACTCGTTAAGAAATAACTATTAAAATATACAGAAATAACATTACGTTTTTCGTTTTTCATTACTGCAAGGAATTGGCTTTATGCCATCAGAAGAACTTGTTCGTGGATATATATACCCCCAATGAAATCACGAGTAGAAAAGGGGTAGAGAAAAATCTAAGGAATAAGATTGTGAAAAGCTAGGGCCAACACCAAAGGAGTATTTTTCAGCATGTATACTGAATCCCCATGAAAACGTTTCCAGCAAAAAAACGATCCTGCCACAAAAACTCGTGGTTATGATCGCCATGCTCAGCTTCCTGATCATAAGAGGAACTGACATGTGGGTTGCAGTGCAACAGGGGGTAGGAGCAAGAGGTGAAGGGGAGATATCACCTGCCTGATCCTGGATCAAATAATTTTTCTGGCATGTGATCAGATGCACCGAAATTGCATCGGAGAAAGTTGTCCTTTTCTTTTCATGAAAAATGGAGATTGAATTAAACACCCAGTATCATGCTGATCCGCTAATTCTGTTCAGCTGGTTGCTGGAAAGTTAAAGCTCTTAAAGATAAGCCATTTTCTCCAAATTTGATCGCATGAGATCATAGGGATTCTAGCTAACGCACTTGCAATGGTTTTGTCAAGCATTGGAATAACTTTGAGGACCAGGATATGATTGCATTAGAAGAAATCAGTACGTTACAAGGCCATGAGCCCATGGATGATAGGCAATATGGTAGAACGCTTATTATGTGGCAGTAGCTTTTCTCTCTTTGAGAGGAGGGGAGGGCGTGAGGTGCATCCTGAAATGATCTGCAAAATACACTACCCAGGAACATCTATTGAGATTAGAACAAAATAATATTTTCTAGGTGAACTAAGAAATCATCATTTCAGCAATGTCTTCTTTGGGACGTTGATGCAGAAGTGATGATTCGGTCACAGGATATGCAAACTGTCAGTATACAGACATCTGTGTATAAATGAATGTATTGTCAGAAACAACTGAAAAGAAGTGCTGCCCTGCTTATCCGTGTCGAGCGTTGTGATTTGTGAAACTAAAGATGGCAGATAAGTATCACTTTTTGAAAGAATCCAACCAAAAGCATCAAAATCAGGTATAGATGGAACCAACTTGAGGGAAAACAAAGCGATTGCGAATATATCTATATGACCTTTTGAAAGTATAGCTTTTCGAATGTTTTTTGCACGAAATTCTTCGCATAATTTAAAACGAGTAGGCAACTTGGATGAAATTTCAGCAAGAAGTTAATACCATGTAGCAGGCCAATTGAATTAAGGGAAATCTACGTTCCATTAACAAGGGAATCCATCAGAAGTTGCAGATAAGGGGATAACAACAGCATTTTTCAAGCATAAGAACCCACCTTTCCTTGTACTCTATGACGACATACAGCACCTGCAACAGAATAACTATCAGTCTATCATCTCACATTTTTCTATATATATATCGTAAAGTTGAGACCCAAAGCAGAATCCCAAAGCAAACACCAGCCTGCACAGCAGTTTGAAAGCTTCCATGGCTCAGCTTGGATCCCTCTCTGCTGAAATCGAGTCTCTGAACCAAGTCCTGAGCCTGATGGAGGCGTTTCGAGCCTTCGATTCAGACAATGATGGCTTTATTACAGCAGCTGAGCTTGGCGGCATCCTGGGGTCACTTGGATACAACGCAAGTGAACAAGATGTGAGTGCAATGATGCAGCAAGGAGACACTAACAAGGATGGTTTACTGAGCATGCAAGAGTTTTTGGAGATGAACACCAAGGATATGGAGCTCGGTGAACTTGCCAACTTGCTCAAAACTGCCTTTGAAGCTCTTGGTCTTGACGGTGATGATATTGTTACCGGAGAGGAATTATACGAGGCTACGGTGAATGGCGAGTTAGATTTGTCTTTGGAGGATTGCCAGAGAATTATTGCTTCCATGGATGCAGATGGTGATGGAGCTGTTAGCTCCAAAGACTTCAGGGCAGTTGTTAATTCACTCCAGGCCCTAGAAAATTCATTTCTGATGTAGGATAGCTAATACTATCTGGACCCAAACGGAGCTTTATTGGGAGATCGCACGAGTTTCAAGAATCATATAGAAAAATAAGACCTCACTTGTTCTATCCCTTTATTTTCTTGAATGTAAGCATCTTTGAATGCCTGACGTGCTACTTTATTTCTTAAAATGCAAAGTTCTACGTTCCACAACCTCGTTCTCTAAACTCTTAAATTAAAAGTCAACGCTGAAGCTCCTTGCATTTAACAACTTTAGCACCTCAAAGAATCATGGTAAGGTTTAATCTCGAATTATACCACAGTCTGTTTATTCTACTTGCCTTCCTCTTTGCTCAAAACATTTCAGATATTGCAAATATTTGTTCACTTCTATTCAGAAGTAGGCATGGCGTTTACCTAATTTTTCAGAAGATATGATCATGGAGACCGAAATAAACACATGTTCTTCTTAAAATTAATTCAACTGAACAGATATCGAGGATATTTGACTAAAATGGTTTAAATAGTCAATAGCAACACCTAAACATGAGGCTGTACAAACATTAGGTTTTCTTTGCTTAAATAATAAAATGATAGAATTGTGAGAAAAAATATGAACTAATAAATCAAAATTGATTCTTGTAAAAAAAAAACTTGTCAAAATCGTGTAGAATCATGATTTTACACCTGATTTTACAAGTTCATATAAAATCTTTCCATTTATCTTCCTTTCCACCTCACATGTTCATTCAGACAAGATTAGTATCATGAACAGGATGTCTCCATCATTGTCATATTGTTTACGATATCGGTTTTGGTATTATTACGAGCACTTCTGTCCACAATATCTTGGTAGTAGAACTAATGATCGTCCAGGAGATAATGGTCTTAATAAATGATTTGGGAATAATAAAGATGAAGGCAATGATTTTAGTTTATACAATACACTGGTAGATTATTTACTTTTAGCGAAATATTTATTTTAAATTTGTTATATTTTAGTTAGATTATATCGTATTTTAAAGTTATTTAAAATTTATATAATTTTTATCTGAATTATATATTTGGTATTTAACCTCTTATATTGGTTATTTTACTTTTATTTTAATTCTATTATACTGTTATTTATTGCTTAAAAAACACTTGTCATTTTATAGACTAATTTTATATTATTTTTATAATCTTGATGGAGAGAGAGCCTTTTTTTGTATAAGGTAATGGATAATAATGTATTTCAACATGTATCCAAAAGGACATATGCTCAGCAACTATGAAAGAAACTAGATGGCATGCATGAAAAAAAGGACTGCACGAAATAAAGTTTTAATGAAAAGAAGTTTGTGAATTTGAAATACAGAGATGAAATGTTTTTATTATATGATAGAGAAGATCATGTCAAGATTAAAGATAAATTACAAGGCATGGAAGAAAACATTGAAGAATTATGAAAAACAATAACAAGCCTACTATCTTTTCTTTATTCTATCTTGAAAATATTATATTATTTA
Source organism: Salix purpurea (assembly GCA_027405865.1). Taxonomy (NCBI): domain Eukaryota; kingdom Viridiplantae; phylum Streptophyta; class Magnoliopsida; order Malpighiales; family Salicaceae; genus Salix; species Salix purpurea. The sequence goes on along the minus strand of CM050329.1, from coordinate 5,274,444 downwards.
TTTAACAATTAATTATATATATAAATCCATAATTGTTTTTAATATTATTATATTAAAATATTTATTTTAAAAATATTTTTAATACACAAAAAAAAAAAAAAACAATAACAAAATCTTTCAAGAAAAGTCGTGATAAGAGGTTGAAAGAATGCGGTCCCAGGGTCAAGCCCAAGATCCAGTGCATAAAGGCCCAAACATCTCCACAGCCACTGTCTCAGGCTCTCAGCATCTTCTCTTCTTCTCTCACTTCGCTCCCAGTGGTGTTCTTTCCCAGTACGAATCATGCTTGGCTTGCGTGGATCAGTTCGATTGCTAACTGAAATCAATCAAAGCCTTGTTCAAAATGCAACAGTGAGTTTAACAAGCACTTATCTATTTACCACACGACTGCTTTAGATTCACTAATTTGTTTATTTGGGGTGTAGGGACGGGTCGCTAGGGTTTATCGAATGGATTAGTTTTATCTGGGTTCTTAACGCTTTTTGTTTTTTTTCATTTCATAGCTTATGATTTATCAATATGAGTTAAATTTATAGTTTTTTCCTTTTTCCATGGGCTGCCTACAAGTGATTATAGAGAAATGATTGGTTTAAACGAGAAACAATTGACCCGTGTAGAAACTGAAAGGTCTGGCTAAAGAGGCATTACATGCATAGTTGTTTGAAGCTGGCATTACAGCCTTTGATTTAATCGAAATAAAAACAAATGTCACTGAATTATATTTACGGGCTATTTTCTACAGTCCAGAAAAAAAAATAGGATGTCTATATGCTTACCTTCACATAAATACTGCATCCACATAGGCATGCTAACTTGCCCATGTGCTGGAGCATTTCACGTTCAAAGCTCTGCATTTTTGAAGTATATGATATGCATTTTAGAAGGTGATATAAGCCATTGTCAACTTTCAGCAATCTTTCTAATTTTTAACAGCTCCAGTCTGGTCTACTTAGAGGTCTAATGCAGGTAATTGAATGTACATTTTCGTGCTATTGAGCCCTGACATTTGAGTTTGCTCTCCTAGAAGGTCTGTTCAATCCAGTATAGATTCTTTTTTTTATTCTTCCTGTTATTCAAATGAGGTGGTGAACCTTTAAATTGGCGTTATTGATCTTTCTATTTACCTCGCCAGGAAACAGGCTTTAAAGAATAGGATCATAATCTGCAATGCGTAATTATCATTGCATATGTAATTTGAAATGATAAAGCGATCTGTGTTTTGTTTTCTTATACTCTTGCTTCTAAATGTGGTTAAGACAATTAAAATGGTAATGCCATAAATTCTGTGAATAATATTATCTCCTAACACATTATGACAAATTGAGCAGTGTGTCATTGGGCTGTACACTAGCTGTGTCAATGTTCATTGTCTTGCACTCTTGTAGAATGCTTATTGGACATTTATGGCATTTTCATAAATTGTGTTTTGTTGAGAAAGGACTTCAACTTCTTGTTTGTTTCCACTGTATACTGTAAAGCGATCTCATTTTCCTTAAACCTCCCTCGAAGCCTGAATTTCAGGGTTGGGGGTACCAAGAAATAATTTACTTTGCTCTTAAGAAAGCCAATATAGCATAATAATCCCAGGGAAGGAAGTAATATCAAGTTCTTAGCTTTATCCTCTTGGTAGCAGGCCCGAACAGAAACTGTTATATTCTCTATTTAGTAATGCATAGAGCATGGCTTTAAAGTAGCATACGATTTTTTCACTCGTCCGAATGTGGTTGCTTAATTTAAACCTGCACCTGTCAACCAACCAGTTTTTCATTGTCTGAGAAAATGAATCTGTGTGATTGCACGATCTAGAAGATGCACCATGGTCATCAACAGGGGCTTGGTCACAGTAACCTGCTCTTGTGAATGCACGGCTGCTCTTTTAAAATTGGTTTCTTGTGATACTGTAAAAGGGTCTGTAAAGTTGTCACAGCTGCACAGTATTTATGATTAGTGCTCCCTTAAACCAGTGAAAAGGTAGAGTTTGTTTGTAAAATAACCCTGTTGAACTAATTGCCCATTGCTTCCATGCTAGTGTCTACAAACTACCAAACTTTGATTTATCAACTGAAAAGTTAAACAAACTATATTGGCTGGTTGAGATAGTCAGGGATATTATTACTGTAACCATAACTCGAATTTATTACTTAAACTTCAATTATTTTGTTTTGTATATTGTTTTTTTGGTTTTAGTTTCCATAATGTGAAACCCTTTTTATTTTTGTTTCTCCATTTGTTGTAGTTTTTATGCTTTGTTGCTTGGCTGGAACTCTGAATAATCTACAAATTGAGTTTACACCGAAAAGTGTGAATGAATTCACTTTTAATGAAGCAGCAAACAAAGCATTGTTTTTACTACAAATTGAGTTTATTTTTGCTTCTTCTATGACCTCTTATTTTACTACAAATGATAGAAGCTTGAGACATAGTATGAAATGCTATTCAGGTAAGTGTAGTGTTTTTACAAGAACAAACAAATGGTGTGATGCAATCTATTCTTTTCTTCGTACTAATTGGTAGCAAATTGATAAGCTCTTATATATATACGAATGATTTTCCACTTAACTGTTATCCTATCTAAAACGATGGAGTCTACTCATTTTTAATGGAGATTCTGTTTTTTTTGGTGTCTCAAACAGATTAAGTTAACACAAAAAACTGACTTCCTAATCTTAATTTTTTTCTCAAGTCAAGCAGAGATTGTTACGGATGTTGGTGTCAATAATTACTAACTTTTGCAGTTTCGTTATCAACGCGTGCAAGGTCTCCGTGTTGGTAACACTGAGATTCCTAATGACAAGAAATTGGAGGTTGCTCTTCAATACATTAATGGAATTGGCCGCAAAAGAGCCCATCAAATACTCTGTGAATTAAGCTTGGTGAACAAACCTACCAAGGATTTGACTGGAATAGAACTCAACTCTCTTAGAGAAGAAGTCTCCAAGTACCTGACTGGACCAGATCTGGTATACTTTCTGCCTGCTCTATTTTCTCTTTCCTCAAATTCTTCCGACTCTGTATCTGCCAAAAAAGTTTCATTCTAACTTATTCAATTTTGAATTTTTTAGACAAGACGTGTTAAAGCTGATGTACAGAGATTGGTTGACATTGAGTGCTACAGAGGATTTAGACATGTTGAAGGGTTGCCATGCAGAGGACAGCGCACTTCAACCAATGCTCGGACCAGAAAGGGTAAGTGGGTTCTATTCCAGGAATGAAAGCCTCTTGTGAGCATAGTGGCTTTTGTTTGTTCTCTATCTTATTGATGAATTCCTAAATTATGACTTTTGCATATGGAATAAGACTGGAGTGCCAAGTCTTAAAAAATATTCTGAGTCAACCAAACTTGTTATGTTTGGGAATGTTCCCTTGTGTCTTGTTTATATGGTTTCTTTTTAATTAGTGTTTTCTTTTCTGTTGTTGCTCAGAACACCAAAAGTATGGGTCTCAGGAAGTCGCTGAGCGGATTCGGAAACATCAAGAAAGAAGTCAAACAAAATGATCCACGCAAGAGAATATGCAATAAATGAAGTATGACGAGTTCACTAGATTGTAGCTCCAGCAGTGACACTATTCTTGTTTCGAGTTAGCATATCTTTGGTTTCTTAGTCATGATTTCCTGTCTGGCAGCCTTCTATCGGTATGACCTCCTGCCAAAGTCAGTTTTGGGAAATATTTTGAATTTGCTTTTTCACAGAAATTGATCATTTATGTTGGAATGAAGTGGCAGCCCTTGAGGCAGAGATGCTCCTGATGCAGTATTGCATCCGTTTGGAATAGAAAAATAGCAAGTAGCCATCTCAGGACTGCTGCATTCTGTGATAGGATTTCTACCCGTCAATTTTTGTGCGTCCCCCAAAAATAAGAAGAAGCGCATGCTGACAAGATAGGCTTTTAAAGCACTTGTTTTTAGTTCAGGAAAATAGTGCTCGGATGTCATGGGCATACAGATTTGATGACGAGTCTGGACCTCTAAGTGCTTGATGGATGATGGTCGCTGTACTGAATTACTAATGGTTATAATCCTTGAAATTTTACTAATGATTTGTAAGGTGTCTTGTTTTTGGAGAACGAATCAGTGGAAACGACGATTTAGATAGGAATAGGCGGTGAGCGGGTCTTTATATTTACCATCTTGGATCTTAATAGGATGAAAGAAGGTGAGAAAATTTATTTTTCATGAATGCTGCAGCGGGGTGTAGAAGGTCCGTTTAAGTCCCAACTGGAACTTGAAATAACTAGCTAATTGCCCCGCGCGTTGCCGCGTGTATTCTTGTGTATATAATTTAAAATAATTAAATCTACAAAGATAAATTTAGATGAAAAAAATAAAAAGCATGAACAAAATAGCAAGTCAGAAAAACAATTAAAAAATTATTATTATTATTATTATTATTATTATTATTATTATTATTATTATTATCATCATGAAAGAATAAATAAATGAATGAAAGATTAAAAAAATTGTAAAAAAAAATTGAAAAAAGAAAAGTAATAAAAACTAAAAATTATTATTGTCATCACTGTCAATACAATAATAACTATCAAATTATTCTAAGGGAAAAAAACCCTAAAATACATTAACAAAAGAGTAAGTAAGAAAAACAATTAAATTATTATTATCATTTATTTATTTTATTTTTGTGTTAATAATGAAAGGGAAAAAATGGAAGGAAAAGAAACACTAAAAACCTGAACAAAAGATTAAACAAAAGAATAAAACAAAAATAAAAACTATTGTTGCCATCACCGCTAAAACAATAAAAATTATCAAATTATCCCAAGGGAGAAAACCTTCAAAAATATTATTTTTATTATTATTATTATTATTATTATTATTATTATTATTATCATGAAAGAATAAATAAATGAAAGATTAAAAACATTGTAACAAAAAAAAAAAATACAGTAAGCACTAAAAATTATCATTGTTATCACTGTTAATACAATAAAAACTATCAAATTGTTCTGACGGGAAAAAAACCCTTCAGAAACATTAACAAAAGAGTAACCAAGAATACTTATATGAATTTTTGTCCTTAAAAAAATCTTAGGTCATTTTTCCTCTCTCTATATATATTTTTAGGCGATAATATTTAATAAATATTTGAACATATAATTAATTTTATATACTTTAATTTGACATAAATATACAATATATATAATTAATTTGATATACTTTCAATAGTATCTTTAATTTAAAAGAGCAAATTGAAGTAAATCCAAACATTGAAATTAAATAATTTAAAATAAAACCGGAAATTAAAAGAACTGGGACTGAAATGAAATTGAAATTCATAATTAACTTGCATAGAAGGATATAATTGAGAGAAATCAAACTTTTGATACCTAAAATATTAAGGTTTTATAATAAATTTGCATGGAAGGATGAAATTGAAATTAATGAAAACTTTGAAACCAAAAAACAATTAGAATTCCAGCCCAACCCGCAAAATTCAAAGCTTGAGGACCGAATTGGCACTTCAGTACATAATCAATTTCAATTGAAGGACGAAATTGAAACAAATCAAAACTCATTTAATAGAAATGTTAATACAATAAAAACTATCAAATTGTTCTGACGGGAAAAAAACCCTTCAGAAACATTAACAAAAGAGTAACCAAGAATACTTAAATGAATTTTTGTCCTTAAAAAAATCTTAGGTCATTTTTCCTCTCTCTCTATATATTTTTAGGCGATAATATTTAATAAATATTTGAACATATAATTAATTTTATATACTTTAATTTGACATAAATATACAATATATATAATTAATTTGATATACTTTCAATAGTATCTTTAATTTAAAAGAGCAAATTGAAGTAAATCCAAACATTGAAATTAAATAACTTAAAATAAAACCAGAAATTAAAAGAACTGGGACTGAAATGAAATTGAAATTCATAATTAACTTGCATAGAAGGATATAATTGAGAGAAATCAAACTTTTGATACCTAAAATATTAAGGTTTTATAATAAATTTGCATGGAAGGATGAAATTGAAATTAATGAAAACTTTGAAACCAAAAAACAATTAGAATTCCAGCCCAACCCGCAAAATTCAAAGCTTGAGGACCGAATTGGCACTTCAGTACATAATCAATTTCAGTTGAAGGACGAAATTGAAACAAATCAAAACTCATTTAATAGAAATAAGGGTCAGAAAATCAAATTATAACGTTCAGGGACTGAAATGAAATTTGACAAAAAACAGCTTAGCTGACGTCAGCTGGCGCAGGTAGAAGAGAGAAAGTGGGGGGGAAATTCAAACGACCATTGACACGTGTGTGGACATCATGGAGCCACACGCGCCGCACCATGTGGAAGAGAACATGCCTGAAAATCATTCTAGACGCCGGTTGGGCGGTTTTGGCCGCCGTATAAGGCCGCACGCGCCGTCCGAAACACGCGTGAGCGTGGAGACGGACGGTGCGTCCGGCGACACGCCCTGAAATGCCAGATTAAAAAAAAATAAAACATTGGCTAATTACCGGCAAGCCCCTGACACCCAGACCTGTTTTTTGTCATTTTCGAGGGACAAAAGCGTTAATACTCTGTTACTTTAAATATTAAAAAATTAAAGAACCGGTCAGACCAATTGGCCCGAACCGGGCCGAAAACGGTCAATGACCGTCCAGCCCCTGAAAACGGCGAAGGTTTTTGTCGTTTTCGGGGGCTATTTCCGTGATTACACTGTTTCCTGCCGAATAAAAAAAAAAAGACATACACCCACGAAGCACCGGGTGAAATTGCACATGAATAGTGACTCTGAGTCACGGTGCACAGTGATTTCCTGTTCAAAAAGGCGACGCCCTTTAGGTTCTTTTTAATGTTATTGCGATAAGGCTGGTTCAAAAATACCTTAATGTTACCATGAAAGAATTTCTGTAATGTTTTCGCTTTGTACCATTTACCCTCGGTTGGCCCAAGTGACTTAAAAAAATGAATTTTACTTTCGGCCAGCTCGACGGTATCCAAACACTTGATGACAATGTGTTGTGTCTGGCGCCGTTGAGCCTGCACAGCATGTTTGGGCTAGACTTCAAAAACGTTGTCCCTTTAGAACCAAGTAGTGGGCCTGGGTTTAGGAGCATATCTGGCACCTCTAGGCCTGGTGCGTGTCCCAGCATCTCTTACATCGGCTGGATCCAACACACCTAATCCATTGAAACTTTTCTGATCGTATCCAATTACAGCCTACAGTAAATATCATTTTTTGTATCGTTATCTTATTGATATTGATTATATTACAAATATTTATTTCTCTGTGGGAGTAAGAAAAAAACTAAAAAATGATTAAATTAACCGAGAAAAATCACCATAAAAAACTAATTAGAATATTTTAAAAAACTTCTGGTTTGGTTTTGTTTTTCTAATACTAAAACATGTAAATTAGGACCGAATCGATTCAAATTAAAAAAAAAATTACATGTGATTACTGTAGGGTTAATATGTCATTACACGCGAGAGTACGGGACTTGATTGAGTGTTTTAAAAGAGAAGATTAGGTTATTAGTCAACAATTTGCCTAGGCTTGGTGTTCAAAGGTATGAAACTATGAATGGTGGTCTAAGGCTCTTCATGGCGTGTCCAATGCGGGATCAGGGATGAAGTTCGGTGGGGCTTTTCTCAGGGCCGCGAGCTTCCCTAAAGTTATCACCACCGAAGCATCAACTCACAGACTACGAATGTCTTTTCAGGGAAGTTTGTTTTTTTCACATAAAAAATTGAGCTGAAACCGAGTGGTTTAAAGTTTAAACTAGTTTAGGTTCGATTTTGTTTTTTTTTTTTCAAAATTTTAATTTGATTGTTTTTATAATAATAATAATAGCCGAAAATAATCAACCTTAATTACTATTTATAAAAAATTCTTATTTTTCAACAATATTATCACAATAAAATATCTTTCTAGCCCTCTCAAGTAAAGTAACAAAATTTAAGAACAATATATATACTAATTAATTCAAATAACGTTCACAATTTCTATTTTGTGTGTTAGAGATTGTTTTACAAAGTGTATTTTTATTTAGAAATGTATCTAAATGATACTTTTTTAACTTTTTAAAAATCATTTTTAAAATTAGCAAATCAAAATAATCTAAAAATATTAATTTAAAATAAAATAAATTTATTTTTTTAATAAATACTTTTAAAACGAGACAAACACCCACTTACTATACACATTATTTTCTTATAAAACACTTATCATATCAAAACAACTTTATTCTTAAAATTTAATGTTTTTTTACATTTGTTTCTCGACCAAGATAACAACTAATGACGGTTTGGTGATGTTTTAAAACAAGCAACGGAGTTTCAAAGAATTTGACATCTACAGACAATCGAGGGACACAACATTATTATAACAAGGATCGGGCTAATATATCAGTAAAAACTAAAAACACATACTAAATTATTATCTACAGCTTATTTTTCCTCCCTATTGCATCTCAAAAACGGGAGGTTCGGCGGCACTCTAATTCTACTATCCATATTCCATCCCTCCCGTTAGGAAGATGGAAAGGCATTATTCAGCTTGTGGTGCTCTTCCTTTGGCATCGGCCAGGGATATCTAGGATCGATCCCCAGTACAAGCGTTCAACACGACAACAGTAGTTCATGTACTTGTCTTATCCAGGACATTTGCCAGTTGGTATACATTGATTAAATTCAAAGCTATTATAAATTCAACGCGCTATTGTAAGGGGGCATTATTTGCATCAAGCACAGGTAGTAAATCCAGCCAGCATGTTAATTAAGCAAAACTCCATGCAACATACATATATTACACATCGAAATCCCAAGCTCGTGTTTCCAATTCACCCATGATTTTGACCGTCCATCTTCCACCAATCCGAGGGGGGAAATGAAAACACGGGCGAGCTACAACGTACCACTCTTACAGACACCCCATACATAGTATTTATTTACTTCTATAGCATAGACTAGCCATAATCCCAGATCCATGAGAGAAGCGAAAACCAAACCCTAATCATTAAGCCTCAGCACAGAGAAGCAAACAGTGATTCCCAGTAACCAAAAGGTTGAGGAAACAAAGACATCTTCTTCTCTACTTGTTCAAGGACTTCCTCCGACCGCAGCACCTTCTTTCCACCAGAGGAAAAGCTGGGTCTACGCGCCTTCCGACAACACTAGGTGCGGACTGCCTCCACCCATCACGTGCAGGCAGTAGAACAACAGGCAAATAGGTATTGGTGTGGCATGGGAACACAGAATTCTTGTAGCGATTACAGAGGGCATCTTTTCCCTGAATTAAATAAAAGGGTTCAATGAGAGACAGTTTAAACAACCACCATAGCAGAGGATAAATTTGGGAATCGAATGACCTGAATAGTTGCCAAGGATACTTCACATGTTTTGCGTTTCGAACCGATATTCCACTTGTATTTGTCGAAAGCTTTCCAAAACCTCAAGGCTCCATCTGTGTTCGTGAAGTTGACAAAGGCATAGCCCAGATTTGCTCTTCTCCTGTGACGTTAAAATCAAATTTCACAAGCACGGTTTCAACAAGATGAGTTTCTTCATTTTACATACTGGGGACTTCTGACTGTATTATTTAAAACGGAGTGAGACTTGCACAAGCTGTTAACCTAATTTTCTGGGAGTTGAACAGTTAAAACTATGACCAAGCCGAAGAAGCCGGTAAGCCAAACTTTACGATTTGTCAACTCCTCGCGAACAGAACAGCTTGGCTGATCTGTTGCATTGGAGAGGAGAAACAAGAGCCTCTGGCATGAGATTCTATATAGTATATACCCCGTTATATCATGCAACAGGGTTGTAGACAAAAAAATGGAGGAACTGAAGGGCCAGACATCCATGCGAAATATCAACTAAGCATATTCTTAAATTTACCGAGTGATAGGCAAAAGTTACTTACACAAAGTCCATAGGCAAGTAGAAGAAATCATACTCCGACATGGCACGTTCAAATTGCTGCATAGCCTTTTGATTCTCTTCAAAACAATGCGCATCCAGTATTTGCAGTAAATCATACCTTCTACTCCATGGCCATAAATTGAAAGGTTAAAAATTATTGCTAGCAACTTTATATCTTATAAACAACAAGAAATTAGCGCCCGCATACAAGGTAAATACTAAAAAACATTAGATCAAAATCAGCCACATGCCCAATATCGCAAGAGACCTAGAATAAATTTAACTGAAGATTGAAAGAAACCAAATATAGAAGAGCATCATGATGAGAAAATTAACCTACCCAAGCTGATTTGGAACATTCTTGATCATCAAAGTAGTTTTTCCATCTAAAGAAATTTCATCTGCACTACGTGGAAGTACCTCATCCTCTTCCTTAGCAGCACTCAACCCCTGATCATCACCACTACTCTCTCCATACAACTTGGATTCAGTCTTGGGCACCCATAATTTCTCCCGGAAAAAAAACCGACCATCGCTTCGCTTTGCCCTTGGCCGAGAAGGTGCAACAAACCTCCCCGCGCCTCCACCAAAACCCCCCTTTCCCATGTTGCCCAAAGCCCCAGAATAACAACCGTCACATTTCACTTTATCCTCAAATTTCACAGCGTCGGATTCTTCTAAATTCTTACCGGGAGGACAGCATGTTCCTTGATTTCCAATGTCAAAGTAATAAGGATGTGAATAAGGCACGGTGAAAGGCTGCTTATAGATGTTGTAGCAGGCAGTGGCTTCTTGGTACACCCAAGCTTGGGTCAACTGGTGTTGCACGCAGAGGTAGGGATTGGAGAGGAACCCAGCAACCATGGTGGTAGCGGGTCGAGTACCCCACGCTAGTGGAGATTGCAACTGTTGTGGATAGGAGCCATATATCTCCTGTGAAAGATGGGGTAGTTTCGAGGGCAGCACGATTGTTCCGCTGTTTGGTGGTAGATATGGCAAAAACATACCTACTTCGGCTCTCATGTAAGGGGAAGCAGACGGGTTCAATGATTTAGGGTTTGATGCGTTAACAGCCATTGATGAAGAAAACGCCTCTAGTGATATTTATTTACAGGTCAGAGACAAGAGAGAGACATTTATAAGATAGCTGAAGATGGTATCCGTAAGCAGAGATATAACAAGATTGAGGTTGAGGGTGGAGTATATATACGTGGATAATTTATACGTATTGTAATGTATAGTGAAGCAGGTGGTGCAGAGTGGAAGAGGGAGGGCAAGGGCTGAAAAAGAGTAGGTTGCTAGGCTATGAAATGATGAAAATTGAAGCTAAAGATTGCTCTGCATTAAATGCAGATAACGTTATGGCGGCGTGAAATGAATTTTATGTTGACAGTTATCTGCTGCAATTTTTTATTCGTTTTGTTTACTGATATAATTTTAGTTTAAAAATGTTTTTTTATTTAAAATTAAATTAAATTAGTTTTTATTTTTAAGATTTATTTTTTATATTATTATATTTAAATATTTAAAAAAACTGATATTAAATTAATTGGAATTAAAAATGAATATAAAAAATATCTTAATTTAGTGTTTTTTATTGGTGTTGCTTATAACAAGAACCTTTTTTAAAAAAAAATTAGAAAGGGCATTTGTGGAGTTTTAAATATAACTTTTTTTTTATTATTTTGATGTGCTGATATTAAAATATATAATTATTCTAACATATTTTTAAATAATAAATCCTTTAAAAAATAATAGTAATTATTATTATTTTCATCATTTTTTATATATAAAAAACTAAATAATTTAAAGTTTTCTAGGCAAACTAAACAAGATAAGGGGGTGTTTTGGAGTGTTTTTCAAAAACATTTTTGAAAAAAATTTAAATTTTTATTATTATTTTTAAGTTTAGATTAATAAAATTTGGTGTTTTGAAATCATTTTGATGTGTTGATGTCAAAAATATTTTTTTAAAAAATAAATAAAAAACATAATTTTAATGTATTTTTGAACAAAAAACAATTTCAAAAGCAACCGCAACTACACTCCCAAACAGGCACGAAGACATTCACTTAGATGGTGTGTTGTATCATGATAAAGTCAAATATTGCATCTATATAGCATGATATATATATATATATATATATATATATATATATATATATATATATATATATATATATATATATATATATGTGTGTGTGTGTGTGTGTGTGTGTGCAATATTAGTGCATTCTTTGCCATTTTAAAAACTAATTTTGAATTCTACACTTAGTGTATCATGGGTCTTTAAACTAGAAGAAGCTAAACTAGATTCTCTAGCTTGCGCCATGTCGCGGCCTAAAATATTTTTTTCAGTACAAACAATATATGCGCGATGCAAACTTATTTTATAAAAATGAGACTATAGGCATGGATCTAACTGAAAAAACATATAAGCAAAAACATAAAATAAAATAAAACAAAACAAATTTAAAGATACATAATAAATTTGATTTCATTTTGAAAACTCACAAATACAGACGAAAATAGCCTAATAGTTTATGCTATGAACAATGGATGATAACTTCAAAACAAAAACAAAACTTTGCAAGATAAAAAATAAACTATGCAAACAATGATGAACCTTATAAACCCATGACAAGGTTCCAACTCGCAACTAAAAGAATAAGGATTCATGTTTTAAAAAAAAAAAAAAGAGAGGTACGAATGATAGTTAATGTCAATTTACAAGCTATTTTACAAAATATTCCAAATAGCAAATGAAAGGGACTAAGAACAATATCAATTTACAAAATTAGCCTAAAATAGAAGCAAAGGGCGACAAATAAAATAAAATAAAACAAAATAACCGAAATCATTTTCAAAACTAGCATTAAATTCTATAGAGATCAGATAAATAAAACAAACAATTAATGTTAAAGGAAAATAAAAACCAAACAAATCCGACATAATCTCCTAAACAAAATACTTGAAACACGTAACCTGCAAGATACCAAATTGGGGTTCAATAAAAGAAAAACTTAATTTTCAGCCAGGGGCAAAATTCTTAGAGCACCATTCCATTAAACAGTGTTTATTGACTAGTGTTGTGTTGTAGATAGGATCACATTTTTTATTATGAAAAAATATTAAGGTGTTGGTGGTGTTTTTCTCTTGTATGCAAAAAATAAACTGAATACGAAAGGACCTGGCTAATTTGGCAGGTCCAAAGACAGTCCAAACAATTGATAAAAGGTTAATTTTGAACTTTAAATTTAATTATTCGAGATGATTTTTTTTTTGTAAGTATTAAGATGACAATACATTGAATTTTTTAGTTCAGCCGGGTTAACTTGTTAATATGCATGTTGTATTATAAGACTATGATAATCCCATGAAAAACAAATAAAAAATAATTATATGAAAAGTCAAATCTTCAATAAGGTTAGTTTTTGAATTATAAAATTTATTGGAGTTAATTTGTCAAACTACATTTTTTATGACGAGACTATGATAAAAGCAATAAAAAAAGTTAAATAAATAAACAAGTTAAATCACCAATCATTAAAATGTCGAAAGATTAAAAAGTGAAAAATCACTCGAGTCCATCCGAGTCATAAATTGAGGATAGCTTCGCATAAAACAAGTTAAAATAAGTTATAAAATCAAATTCTAGATTAACCTAACGTAAAATGATGTAACTAAGAAAAACAATCAATTATTTATTCAAAACAAACTACAGTCAACTAAGTTGAACATTAAAACTTGTGGTCTCGGTCAAAGATCATAGATGTTTAGTGTAAAACAATTTCTCACCTGGTCACCCCTACCAAATTAATTGATCAAGCTCAACTGCATCTCCTCAAAAAGCAACCAGGGAATATTGTTTGATATTTTGGTCAATGGTTCCGCCATTGAAATTTACAAAATGAAGCTTTACACCTTTGCTGGCGATGCAGGAGCTTGATTTCAATTTGACCTCTCCCTAATTTCATGATTGCTTTAGATCTCGGACTGTAGTTGCTTCTACTGCCCAAGATGAGAGCAGTTTCAACAATGGAGGTGCAAATAAACTCCACAGTTTCGGGGGATGGATGGATGGATGGATAAAGAAATTGGCGGAGGTTGCCATGATTCTTTAATGGCTCATGATTCAGGCAATTATTGGAACACTCTGGGTGCGGAGAATGAAGCCAAGGAAGATTCTAGCTTGTCGCCCCAGATTTGGGTATGTTAAGTTGCAACCATTAATAGATTGATATTTACCCAATAATTTTATATTCTTGAAAGATTCTCTTTCTCTATTTGATTTGATGATTTATAAATAGAAAGAAAAGAGAAAATGGTATGCTGGAAGCTGTGAAGATATTCTATTCATTAAATAAAAATTATAAATAATAAAATATTGGTTTTAGTGTTTATAATCGAATAAAGTTTATGATGTAAAATGTGTTTTTCTAAAATATGACAGGCAAGTCTTATTTAGTTATTAGAGTAAGGTTGAAATTGTTTTTTGAAATGTGTTTTATTTAAAAATATATTGAAATAATTTTTTTAATTATTTTTTATATCAATACATGAAAATAATCTAAAAATATATATATAAATAATTTAAAATAGAAAATAAAAATAAAAAAATTCATTTTTTTAAAGTATTTTTCAATAGTGTCAAACAGCCTTTATAGTCTAATTATAGGATGAGTTTTTTTTATAAATAAAATACTATTTTAATCAGTGTATTATTTTTTTAATTTGTTATTGGAATTATATAAAATTGTTGTATATAAATAAATTGTACTTCACGTGCCATGATTGTCAACTCGTGACATCATCAGTTCACTCGGTCCCATTGGAGCATTAAAGAACCTCCAAGAAGAGCATTAAATAAAAGATTAAAAACCACCAATATTTTGCCTCTTATTTTTCTTGCTGGAACGGAAAGTTAAATAGAATGGTTTATTAATATCTGTCTTTAAAAATTCGTTTCAACTTTCAAAAGTATTTTTACTATTTGTTTTTTTCATGATTATGTCCCGTTTTATGATACATGTTTTGCGTTTATATTGAGTTTACTCGATTTGTTTTTTTAATTTTTTTAATATTGAATCAATTGAGGATTATTCAATTATTTTTAAATTTATTAAGTCAATTAAGTTATATTAAATATATTAAAATATAATTAGTTATTCTAACTAATTCCCCCGGTACATATTAGAAATTATATTTATATTATTAAAAAAAACTTATCACCAGTTTCCGCAGGGAAAGACATGGAGCAGGAAGTTGGGAGCAGAAGTTTCATAAATGAGCCCCTTAAGCTTTCGAGGTTGGCGCTGAGAATCCCGTAGTAGATGCAAAAAGGACAAATTTATCTTCCAAAAATTGCAATTTTCTTGCCACACACGAACCTGGGTTCGCAGCAGGCATGTCTCCATTGTTAAAGTTTTCCCTGAGCCATGCAACCATATTCGAACCAGTTTCAGCAAAACCCCACCAATAATCGAGTCTTCTTCTGTTCATCTTTCTCTGTACCCTGTGCCTCTCTTTTATATTTCTGGATAAATTCATCCGAGATTGGGCTATCCATTAGCCTGGTATTTTGTATCGGGGTTTGACCATTCCTCTTTCATGCTAGACCAACTGGCACGTTGCTTCGTACTCCACACAAGCTAGAATGGAATCCCACTCCCTGCTGGCAGGCATGGCCATTAGAGCTTGCTCGTTGAGTGAAATAAAAAGTTTCCTGTCCTTCGATGGTCTGATTTGATCCGCAAGCAGCAGCTTGGCAAGCTCGGTAGGGGAAGCCGTTTGACTTGTGGTTTTTTTTGGAAAAAAAAAAACTTATATTAGGAGCATGCCTCGTTATTCACGCACACACATGTCTGTTCTTCAATATTGGATTTGGTGAGGGAAATATGTAAAAGATATTGAAATCAAATACTCCATGACAGCTCTCAAATGAACACTGAAATGGATGTGATGTGTTGCACAGAGAGAAGATAATGATGTGGTTTTGTAGGTGCAGGGAGAGTAGACGACAGAGGGATGATTGTTTTTGGTATGGGAAAGAAAGAAGGCTGTCACGTCAAGTGTCGTTTCGTTCTGCGGTTAAGAGAGAGAAAGAAGATGTTTCCCCTGATATGCAAACTGAGGGGCGAGGGGATGCGTCTCCTTACCATCTGCTTCCCAGTTTTTATGGAATGATCGATTTGGAATATGTGAATGACAGTGCGAAGGGGAGACGGAGTCCTGGGGAGGGTGGCTGGTTTATTACCAATTCTTTCCTGTCTTTTCAATCTCAAACCTACTCAAAAGATTTTGATGTGAATTTAACCACTGCCTCTCTCTCTTTCTATATTATATTTTGTATATTATTTTAATGAAACGGGGTTAGAAATAACTTTTAAAAAATTAAAATAATATTTTAATATATTTTCAAATGAAAAAATATTTCTAAAAATTAGGAGTGTAACGTTCCACAATAAACCTTAATATATGAGATACATTTTGAAGACAACAATGAAGAATTTTTATTGTGATATTGATATGATTTACAGGGTGCTTGCGAACCATTTTAAAAGTATTTTTCAAAAACACTTTATTTTATTTAATTTTTTTTAGTACTTTTAAATATTTTGATTTGTTAATAAGATAAAAAAAAATTAAATTTAATATATTTTTAAGCAAACAAAGCAAACACACTCCAAAACACCCGCTCCATCGTTTTTTACTTTACAACTAGTGTTTGACATTATATTTTACAAATATTTTTGAAAAAAAAAATTATTTTAAATTAAAAAAATTAATTTTTAAAATTATTTTCATATATTGATATTAAAAATAATTTTAAAAAAATAAAAAATATATTATTTTAATACATGTATGATAAATTTCTTTTTTAAAAAAACAATATCAAACACATTTCAAAATAGACATTTAATTTTTTTCTCTTTAAGTGTTGAGGCTTGGCCGTGAGCAACTGAAGACTAACATTTTTTCTTCCTCCAGCCACTCGACCTTACACTCACCATTTCACTAAGAAAAAAGTAAACATATTGTGTTT